>JAJMAS010000216.1:0-12927 GCA_030565065.1 Pichia cephalocereana | reverse complement strand
ATAAGTAAATAAGTAAATAAGTAAAATAAGTAAATAAGGTATAAAATTGTGTTAGAAAAAAGAACTATAGTAATATGTTATGATAATATGGTATGGTATAAGTAATATTATATGTATTTATGTTTAGTAAAAAAATCTTGAGATAACTACCTTTAAAATGAAACAAATAAGTAGTGTTAATAAAGCTAATGTAATATAATAACCTTTAGTAATTAAATGATAAGTGAAAGTACCATTAATAGTTTCTAAATTATGATTTTCAATTTCCTTGATACCATCAGTAACTTTTTGGAAAATGTACTTTGATTCATTAATAATTTCAATTTTCTCCTCTTCTGTAAGGAAATTTCTAGTTTGTAATTCATAATCTCTCTTATAAACAATACGTAAAGTTTCCATATCTTCAACATCAAATTTATAGAAATTAGTACCTTGATTAATAAATTCTTCATAAGAATTATTTTCAATTTTAGGGTATAAACTTAAAGATTTTGCAACTTGTGAACTCATAATTCTACCACCTGCAAATAATGCAAGATATAAGACATGCATATAAGCTAATAAAAGATAAGGATGATCAGCAGTTGATTTTTTAATATAATCAGTAAATTCTATTTGACCTTTTAAAATTGGATTTTCAAAATGTTCACTCTTATCATGATAATAATACATTAAATCAGTAAATAATTTTTCAGTTCTTAACATTTCAGGTTTATAAATATTTTTAAACATTTCAGTATATTTATTATTACTTTTCAATTCTCTATCTAATGCAATTTCAACTGCTTTGAAAATATGATAAAACATTTGAATACCTTGTCTATAAATTTTATAATTTTTAATTGCAATGGCAAATTTTAATGTAACTAATTTATCTACATTATTATGTAGACTTCTAGTTTCCATATTAATTCTATTGGCCAAAGCACCAATATCATTCTTAGCAGGGATAATTTCTTGTTGGTTAATTTGTGTATTAGCGTACATGCTAAAGAGAAATAAGTCAAAAGAACCAAAAGAACCAAAAGAAAGAAAAGAAAGTTAATAAATAAAACATAAAAGAAACATCACGTAAATAAATAAGTAAAAGCCTTCTCTCCTAAGTAATAAAATAAAAATTTACCCGCTTCTTTTCTCTCTCACTGTAAAAATTGGAAATTTCATTTTTTTCAACTTTTCTTTCTTCCATTTTGTTTGGTATATAGACATTAGATTTATAGACATTGGACAATAGACAATGACAACACCGGTAATTAGATCATCTCTCGTCTTGTCGAGAATACCCATTGTTACTCCTGATATTCCTGCTTTTGAAAAAGCTTTCTATCAATATCAGGAACAACTGGAGAGAAGACTTATGTGGACATTCCCAAAATGGTATTATTTTAAGAAAGGTACTGTTGCAGAGAGAGAATTCTCCAAGGCACAAAAATATCCAATTCCAAATCATAGAAATGTTTGGTTCCCTAAAGGTGTTCCTGATTTAAAACATGGTAGAGATAGAAGATTTAAACAAGATATTATCCTTCCAAAGAAAAATACTGAATTAAATGAAATTAGTGCTGATGTTGAATCTGCTGCAAGTGAATTACAAAATTTAGATGATATTGGTAGACCAATTAAGGCTAATTCTAGAATTACAGTTTTCGATGAAAAAAATGATCAAACTTCACTTGAAAGAAAATTACCAAGAACTCTTTATCTATTAATAAAAAATGCAAATAATAATAATAATAATAATAATGAATGGTCATTCCCATCATTTGAAGTTTCAAATGATCAATTTAGTAAAGGTTTACATAATATTGCAGAGGAAGGATTGAGAAATATTGGTGGTGATAAAATTAATACTTGGACAGTTTCAAATACTCCTGCTGCATTAATTAAACATGATAATGGTAAAACAAATGAATTTTTAATTAAATCTCATATAATTGCAGGTAAATTCGATCCAACTGATAAAAATGAATACAAATGGCTTACAAAGGAAGAAATTAAAGATATAGTAAGTGATGATTACTATTCAAAGATCAACCATTTACTCTCCCAATAGATAATAATATTATTATATAAAAGACTATACTATATATACTTCTACTCTCTCTGTAAATACTGAATAAACTGAAAATTTCAAAATTTGAAAAATATCCCCTTTCTCGCAGGCTCAGTAAATTTATATTAATAATAGAAGATATATCAGCTGAGCATTTCCTTCCTTCTTCTTTTATGTTTATCCTTTCTTTTAATAACCACTATTTAACATTCAATGAGCTCTGCTGTAGAATCGGAGAAGTCTTTCAATGACTATGTTGCTGAGAGATTGGTTAGATTGGTATCTGTTGGTTTAAAAGAAGCTACAATGGATTCTCCAAGTTTTAGAGCTTCAATTAATTATACTCATATTTCAATTTTACAATGTAATCATCATTTAGAACAATCATTAATAATTTTGAAAAATTATATGATAAATTTAAACAATTTTATCAATTCAAATAATGATATAACTAATTTATTTAAACCTTATATTAATGATTCTCAATTTATTAATAATGATGTATCGAAACCTTGTATTAATAAATTTTTAAATGGTCAAGATTTAATTTTTAAACATATTATCACAATTTTAACAATTAATGAAAATTCAATTAATTCAATTAATCAATTATTAGATATTGAATTAACAAATTATTTTAATTTACGTAAAAATTTTGAAAATATTCAAAATAAATATGATATTGTTTCAGCTAAATTTATGCAATTACCAAAAGCTTATGATTCAAATAAAACTAGAGAGGATGCTTTACAATTATTTGAAATTAGGAAACAATATATTAATATTTCCATGACATTATGGATACTTATTAAACAATTGGAAAATAAAATAAGTAAAGTAGTTACTGAAATTTCAAATTCTTTTTGGAATAATGATAATATTAATAATACTGATAGTCCAATAGATAATACAGAATTGTATGATGCAATTGGTTTAAGTGATATTATGTATTCAATTCAACAATTGAATTTATGTGCTGATTTACAATCAGATTCTAATAATTTACTCATAAATGATTTAAATCGTGCAAGACAAAATTCAGAAGAAGGTGCAATTAAAATGTATACACCAAGTTCAGATTTAAAAGATTTTGATCCTTCAACTTTAACTGATGATACTATTTTACTTAAAAATGATTCATTATTAGAGAAACATGGTTGGGTTTTCATTAAATCACAAAAATTAAATTCCAAGGGTGAAGTTTGGATTAAACGTTGGATGTTTATTAAAAATGGAATTTTCGGTTTCCTGTCAATTTCTCAAGATGGTCAATATGTTCAAGAAAGTGATAAAATTGGTGTTTCATTAATTAATATTAAATATTTACCAAGTGAAGATAGGAAATTTTGTTTTAAAATTCAAAGTGACTTAACAAATTTAAATATTCAAGTTGAAACAATCTCAGACCTAAAATCTTGGTTAACAGTTTTCCATAATAATAAAATTATTGCAAAGGATGAAAATAATTTATTAGCAACTAAAAGATATCCACCTCCTTTAAGTTTACTTAAATTACAACCAGTTGTTGCAAAAGATTTAGAATTAATTAATGTCTTACCAGTGGATTCAAATATTGAAAAAACTCAACAATTAATAGAATTACAATTATCAAATTCTAAATTCAATTTATCAATTAATCCACCTTTAAGAACAAGTATGACTGAAAAATTATCAATGTCTCATCTTTATTTATCTTCAACTATAATACCTTCAGCTACAACTGCTAATTTTTGGGGGTACGTTAATTGGGGGTTATATTTTGTAATTGATGATGAAAATAAAGAAAAAATTTTATCATTAAATAAAAATATTGAACCAAAAATGTTAATTAATTTAAGATATCCAAAGTTTTATCCTGAAAATTTGAGAGTTGCAGATGCTGAATTAAAATCAATTTTTGAAGTTTTCGTTAATGATAATAATGAATATACTTTACTAAGATTTAATGCTTCTTGGTCACCAAATTCAGATCAAACATTATTTTGTACAATTTATTTAACAAATCATTCATATTATGTTTATAGTCATACCTGTGGATTAATTTCTCTATTACCAATTCCACTGTCAAATGTTTTAGATGTTGAAATTTTG
Organism: Pichia cephalocereana; assembly: GCA_030565065.1. NCBI lineage: Eukaryota > Fungi > Ascomycota > Pichiomycetes > Pichiales > Pichiaceae > Pichia > Pichia cephalocereana. The sequence continues at coordinate 8,783 of JAJMAS010000216.1, read as the reverse complement.
AAAAAAGGTGAAAGAAATATTTTGAAAATTTATTTTGTTAGTGGATTATCATTGAAAATGCAATTATTTGCTGATGATGTTGAAATTGTTAAAAATAAAATTAATTATATTTTAGATAATATTAAATCAAATAATCCTGATAGTTTCAAATCAATTATTATCAAATTAAAACAAATAGAGGAAAATGAATTGAAATTAAGATCTAAATTAAAATCCAAATCAAAATTTAAATTAAATGATAATGAATTAAATAATAATGAAAATATTGATGAAATTAAAGGTATTAATTCAACTATTCAATTATCAAATAATATTAATGAAACTAAAGTTATTAGTGATAGTGATATCGAAAGGAAAATTAATTATACACCTGAAATGCATTTATTATTGATAAAGAAAGTTAAATTACCTTCAAAGGCCTTATTTCATATGTTATTCGGTGATGAATCAATCTTATTACAAGGTACTCTGCCATTAGCTTCAAGTATTTTTAAAGATGATCATTTAAAACATAGTTTATGGAGATGTAATTCAAAACAAAAATTATCAAGAGTTGTTTGGAATTCAATTTTCAAAGTACCTTGTGCATTACAAACAATTGAAAGAATTGATAATAATAAATATTATAATATTGTTCAAGAAACTCCATATTTAAGATTTGTTTTCGGTATTAATAAAAAAATTATAATGAGATTTATAATTTATAATGTTGATTCCAAAACAAGTAAATTAATGATTTATTATAATTTAGGTGATGAAAATTCAAATGTACTTAATTGGTTTACAAGGAAAGTTACTCATCAAATTATGTTATTTAGAATGGAAGCATTAGAGAAAAAATTAAATGAATCAATCAAACAAATAATTAATGTTAATAAGAAAATATCAATGGCAATTCAATTATTTGGACCAATTACTAAATATGATAGTGATGAAATGACTAAGGAGGAAGGATTATTTGAAAAATCTGTTTATTTTGTTCCATTACAACTGTTTTCAACTTTTTATTGTGAAAAGCTGAATTTCGAGTTTGAAAGATTTATAATACATTCAATTAGGAACATAAAGAGAGGTATCAAACTATTTTTCAAATTTATTAATGCAAATTTAATATTATTTTGTGTTTTCTTCTTTTCAATAATATTGAATTTTTTCTTAATCGGTAAATCAAGTACTTCATATTGGAGAGAGAAAAATATCAATAAACATGTTAAACAAATAACAGGTGATCATTATTTAATGGAAAGATCAATTGGTATTAGAGAAATCGATGAAATGATTTATCCGAATAGTACTGATTTATCATTTTCAAATGAAGGTAGTGATGTCTATTGGAAATTTTTAAAACAAGAAAATTTACTTTATATTAATGAATTTTCTAAAATTGATGAAAATAAATATAATGATAAGTTTAATATTTTAAGAGGTGAAAGGGAAATTTTATTATCACAAAAATTAACAGGTTTAAGAATGGAAAGAAATGAAATTTTATCAAAATTAAATTTACTTAATTATTTAGAGAGAGAATTTATTATTAAAGAATGGACTAATTGGGTTAGTTCAGAAATTTCCAATTGTGAAAGAGTTAAAGAATTTTATCCTGAATCATTTGAAAGTATTAAAGATTATTGTAATGAAACTGAGAGGGAAATGATACACTTATACCAAACATTATTATGAACACTAGAACATTTTCTATTTGTAAACTTATATATTAAATCAACGATTAAAACCCATTAGATGCTAAGTTGTCCATTACACTGAGGTAAAAATATTTTGGATTAAAATTAGGTACTCCCATAGCTAATTTAACCATTTTCATTGGTCCTAACCAATTAATTAAATCTGCATGATCCACATCATCCAAATAACCAATAAATTTCCCCCATTTACATGAAGATAAACTAACTAAACCATCATTAGCACCTTCATTATCATTAACTATTTTCCAAGTTATTAGAAACATTGAAGCAGGATTTGGTGTAAATGATGCACCATAACTAAAATATTGTACATTTGGATCATCTTTAACTATATTATTAAAATTTTTCATATATTCTGTAGTTAATTGGAAAACTGATGGGAAATATTTAGTTATTATTGAAGATGGAGTAAATTTCATTGCAAAATCTGCAGCTGATGTACCTCTATGAGGTGTTGAAATAGTTGTTAATGAAACAATTTGATATGGTAATGTTGTAGTTTTCAATACTATACTAGAATCTTTATTAGAGTCTGGTTTTATATTATGTATTAATTTCCTATTATTTAATAAATGAATTAAATATCGACAATCTAATCCACCCATTGAATGTGCAACTAAATTAATTTTAACAGGTTGATTATCAGGTACATTATTTGATTTCCTTAATTTAGGTACATTTTTTAGTATAAAATTATGTAATGCTAAAGCTCTTGTTTCAATACCTGCAAATGGTGGCACTTTAGCAACCAGAATGGTACAACCTTTTGATTTAAGATGTTCACGTACACCATTCCAATATTCTACTAAATATTTAGTATTTGAAGCAGTATCTGCATCTAAATCTAACATTGATCTATTATCAATACCTGAAGCAATTGGCTTTTGTATTTGATTATCCTTATTTGATTGTAATAACTCTTTAAATTTATCAGTTAATGGTATAGTTGAAAATGGATTAAATGCAGGTAGGGCAAATAAATGATCAAAACCTGAGAATCCGTGACATAGTATGACTGGGTATTTGGGTATCTTAGCAGAAGTCAATGGTGCAGAGAATGAGAGCATTGTTCATAAGAAGAAAAAAGGAAGAGCAAATGATTATATAATGAACGTCTAGCCTGGCCCAAGTATTAGATAGTACTAAATGTACAAATCATACTTTCCTAAATAGGAAATTACCGAGCCCCCAATAACGCATTAACTGAAAAAACATGTAGCCAACAAATCAGCCAATAAAACGCGAGAATGGAATAATAGGCCCGCAATGGAAAATGGCAGAAGAGTCCATGACATAATAATTGTGATGGGAGAAAAAAAAATTTTGAATGGGAACGAGAAGCCGGGAAAAACCCTTCAGCGGTAGTGGGAATATTGGTGGGTCAGAAAACGCGAATGGTGGGACAGAATTTCATTGGTTATTGAGGTGACAGTTGAATTGAGCAAAGTGAGTGGCCAATTCTTCAATTTCCATTTTTTATAGTGGTAGAATCACCATTTTACTTCTTTTTAACATATTTCTACTACGTTTTACTTTATTTTACTCTAGTTTGATTCATTTATTTCATTAATTCTTACTTTCACACACAACAATGATTTCCGCAAGAACCATCAGAGCTGCTGCTAAGCAAGCCTTAGCTGTCAACGCTAAAGTTATCCCAAGAGTTGTATGTATTCCATTATTACATTATTATTTTAAATTTAATAAATAACTCATAATAAAGTTCATTCATACTAACATAAATTATTCCACTTATTTTCAATACAGGCAAGACCATTAGCTGCAAGATCCTACGCATCCGCAAAGGCTGCACCAACTGAAGTTTCCTCAATCTTAGAATCAAAGATTAGAGGTGTCTCTGAAGAAGCTAACTTAGACGAAACCGGAAGAGTTTTAGCTGTTGGGTACGTATAATTTCTTTATTACACATTATTAATTATTTATCAATTGATTTAATATATCTATCAATACAATATGATGATATATTATAATTATAATTATAAATATAATATTACAATTGATTTGCAATTAATTTCATTTCATTACTACTATTCATTATTATAAATACTTACAACTATATTTATTGCTAACACTATCTATCATACTATCATGTACTTTACTATCCCTTGATTATACCAATCATTTATTTTATTCACAACATTTTGTCAAAAATTTCAAGAAATTTCATAAATTCGAGAAAATGAGAAATTTCCAATTTCCAAATTCCACTCACGAGCGAATCAAATTTCACCTTTCATTTCTAGCGGTGTTAACAATACTTATAATTACAATGTATTTATTTGTCTTAATGATAGTAGTGTTGAAATACTTATTCCATTTATCATGAGCATTCATACTAACATATTCCCCCCTCTCTAATTTTATTTTTAATATAGTGATGGTATTGCTAGAGTTTTTGGTTTAAACAACTGTCAAGCTGAAGAATTAGTTGAATTCGCTTCAGGTGTTAAAGGTATGGCTTTAAATTTAGAGCCAGGTCAAGTTGGTATTGTCCTTTTCGGTTCTGATAGAGAAGTTAAGGAAGGTGAAATTGTTAAGAGAACCGGTAAGATTGTTGATGTTCCAGTTGGTCCAGCAATGTTAGGTAGAGTTGTCGATGCTTTAGGTAACCCAATTGATGGTAAAGGACCAATCGCTGCTGTTGGTACCTCAAGAGCTCAATTAAAGGCTCCAGGTATTTTACCAAGAACTTCTGTTTTCGAACCAATGCAAACTGGTTTAAAGGCTGTTGATGCTTTAGTCCCAATTGGTAGAGGTCAAAGAGAATTAATTATTGGTGATAGACAAACCGGTAAAACCGCTGTTGCTTTAGATACCATCTTAAACCAAAAGAGATGGAACGATGGTCAAGATGAATCCAAAAAATTATATTGTGTTTATGTTGCTGTTGGTCAAAAGAGATCTACTGTTGCTCAATTAGTTCAAACTTTAGAACAACATGATGCTATGAAATATAGTATTATTGTTGCTGCAACTGCATCTGAAGCTGCTCCATTACAATATTTAGCACCTTTCACTGCTTGTGCAATTTCTGAATGGTTCAGAGATAATGCTAAACATGCTTTAATTATCTATGATGATTTATCTAAACAAGCTGTTGCGTACAGACAATTATCATTATTATTAAGAAGACCTCCAGGAAGAGAAGCTTACCCTGGTGATGTTTTCTACTTACATTCTAGATTATTAGAAAGAGCTGCAAAGATGTCTAATGCTAATGGTGGTGGTTCTTTAACTGCTTTACCAGTTATTGAAACTCAAGGTGGTGATGTCTCTGCTTATATTCCAACCAATGTTATTTCTATTACTGATGGTCAAATTTTCTTAGAAGCTGAATTATTCTACAAGGGTATTAGACCAGCTATTAATGTCGGTTTATCCGTTTCCAGAGTTGGTTCCGCTGCTCAAGTTAAAGCAATGAAACAAGTTGCAGGTTCCTTAAAACTTTTCTTAGCTCAATATAGAGAAGTCGCAGCTTTCGCACAATTTGGTTCCGATTTAGATGCTTCAACTAAACAAACTTTAACCAGAGGTGAAAGATTAACCCAATTATTAAAGCAAAAACAATACTCCCCATTATCTGCTGAAGAACAAGTTCCAGTTATTTACGCTGGTGTTAACGGTTACTTAGATAAATTACCATTAGATAAGATTGCAGCTTTCGAAACTGAATTCTTAGCTTACTTAAAGGCTAACGAAACCGAAATCTTAGATGCAATTAAGACTAAGGGTCAATTAACTAACGAATTATTAGCAAAATTAAAGTCTGCTACTGAATCTTTCGTTGCAACCTTCTAAATTTAATTCCTATTTAAGCATTTAAATGAATTAAATAATACGACAGAGAAAAAAACATTCTAGTATATTTTTCACATTATTTATTCCATATTTATATTTATATTTATTTTATGATGAAATGATAAGAAATTGAATCTTTTTGTTTTGAAAAATTATTTCATAAATCATAAAATTATTATATTATTATTTATTTTACTTTTATCTTTATAATATACTTTTTTAGAACCTTAAGATCCATTTTATTTATTAATTAATCTAATAGTCAATTTATGATTTAAACCTGTAATCAAATAATAAGTTACCTATGAGTACTTGAAGTCACCAAAAGTAGTAATTTTCACGTAACATCATGATTTTATCTTGAGAAATTTATTCAGTAATTTTATTTGAAATTTGCCATTTCTTAAATGTTAAGTTAACATCAGCTATATATTAGTCTAGATATTTATCATTTAACAAATGCCAGAAGAAATACCATTAACTCCTCAATTACACGGTGTCGCCGATGATTTGCCCGTACGAATTACTAATGATGAAATGTATAGGAGGTCATCACAATATAGATACTGGTCATTTACTAAGGAAGTACTAACAGATCTACGAGTTAAAGTCAATAACAAGGGTAAAACCATTTTTGAAAACCGTATTTCTAAACTTGACGATGATAGTGATATACTTATCAAAAAATATATAACAGAAAATGAATTCAAGGGTATTAATTGTTCAGAAGAAAGAGAGATTGTTATTTATTATGCACGTAAATGTCAAGATTTATCTAATTTTTTCAAATTTACAACACAAGTTAGATTAACTGCAATTTCATTTTTATTCAAATTTTATTTGGTTCATTCAGTAATGGAATATTATCCACAACAAATAATGTATACATGTTTATTCTTAAGTGCCAAAAGTGAAAATAATTTTATTGGTATAAAAAATTTTAGTAATGCAATTCCAAAGACAACAGTTGAAAGTATTTTACAATATGAATATCTAATTTTAGAAACAATGAGATTTACACTTACTTGTCATCATCCAATGAATGCTTTATATGGATTTTATTTGGATATTCAAAATATTTTAGTTAAATTAGATTTTAATAGATTATCAAAAGATTATGATACTTCAAGAAAGATAATTAATGAAAGTGTTTTCACAGATGCTCAATTCCTGTTTACTCCTCCACAAATTGCACTTGCTGCATTATACATTGCTGATGATGTTGTTTGTATGAGATATTTAATGAGAAAGTTTGGTGTTAAAAGAAGACAAATGTTACAACAAATGGAACAAAATGAAACTGAGAAAGAAAAAGAAATAATAAAACAGGAAGAAGGTGTTAATGTGAACGGTAATGTAACTGTGAAACAGGAAAAAGAAACAGAGGAGGAAAGTGTTACTGTTGTTGGTGAAAATAACACAGTGGATGGTACCCCCGTTCATGTAAAACCTGAGATCAAGTTGGAACCAAAGAGTCAATCAGAGACTCCACAAACTGATATTGCTGAAATAGCGACTACAGTTGAACCAAAAGATGATAAGAATACAGATGATATTGATGAATCTATTAAATTAGTTGATGACAAAGATGAAGAAAAGCAAGAAGTTATAGAAGAGACACCAATTGAAAAATACGAAAGGATTTTGAATGTAGTTAAAAAATGTGCTGCAGAGATACAAAATAAGATTGATCCAACTGTTGAAAGAGCTAAGATTGTCTCTCTAAAGGCACATTTTTGTTTAGATCCTGTTAAATATTTCAAAAAGATATCAAAGGATAAACCAGTAGTAGGTGATAGTAATTCAATTTCACCAGATCCTAAAACTACTTCATCAAGTACATCCGTTAAAAGAGAAGCTCCCGATGATGAATCGAATAATTCAGATACTAAAAGAATTAAACTTGAGTCATAGATTTAGTTTTTAGTTTGTATAAAAGTTTTTTTTTAATTGTATCATATATTTTACACAGAGACATTAATTAAATGATTTTAGGTATAGCAGTTATCTTATCTTTAATACCACCAACATGATAACAGTATTTATTCTTTGAATCTATCAGCACAACTTCTTGAACGAAATCACTTGAACCACCTCTTAAAATTTCAAATTTAACTTTACCAATTTTCATTGTCATTTTACCTGATTTATGAATTTGTATTTTACCAATTTTACCATTTTCTCCACCTTCTAATATAGGTAAAGAACATGGAAATTGCATAAAGAATAAATTATTATTTGAATTATTTTTCATATCTAAACTTTTCAAACTTTTACTTAAATTAATAAAATCATCTTGTGTTTGTTTGATTTCTTGCTTTTCTTGATAATCATTCATATGTAAACCATCATCATCTTCATTTGTACTATTTGGATGAATATTAATATTACCTAACATTAATTCTGGAGTTTGAGATCTTGATTTAGAATCTAAACCAACAGTATTCTCTCTTGTTACAGGTTCACTTGGAATTGTTGAACCTGCATTATGAAATTCTGTCTTTATTGTTTTATCAGTTTTAATTTCTTCACCATATTCTCGATGTTCATTTCTTTCTGCTCTAACTGGGAACAGATCAGTATCTAGTTGATCTAAATCAACATCATTTTCATTATTTTCAAGAATTGTCTTTTTACTCATATCAATTGCATTATCATCTAAATCAGAATCAGAATCAGAATTATAATTGCCAAATGCATTACTTTTACCATTTTCTTCCTTTTTAATTTTGGATTTATCCTTATTTTTGGATTTCAATCTCTCTAATAATGGATTAAATGCACCTGCACCGGGACTTGATGAACGCATATTATTACCACTATTACCTAATGATATTGTACCTTCACTTAAAGGACCTGATATAACTAATTGAGTTCCTGATAATTTTTTATTTGCTTTATTACCAGGTCCATTTTTCTTATTTGCTAATCTTTTACTATTCTTTTCAGCTAATTTATTAACACCTGGTGTATTAATCTTTGATGTATTTTCTCTTTCTTCCTTTGATTTACGTGAGACAACCTTTGGTTTAAATTTTAGTGCAGGTTTTACACCAGTTGGAGTTGTACCTGTACCTGTAGCTGAATTTGGTCTTGTAATACTATCCAATCGTTTTGACATTGTTTATTTATGTATAAGAAGGGGATATATTGCTTAAAAAAACGGACAAACAATCAGATGGAAAGATCAATTCAAACATTAAGATCGGTTCTATTGAAAAAAATATTTAATTTTTCATGCAAATTTTTTTTTCAGGTTTT
>JAJMAS010000215.1:0-12984 GCA_030565065.1 Pichia cephalocereana | reverse complement strand
GAACCCAGGGCCTCCTGCACCCAAAGCAGGAATCATACCACTAGACCATTAACCCGCGGTTGTTTTGTTGTCTTAGGAGTATATTTCTGTAATTGTTGGAAGTGATTACGTAAGCGTATCCTAACCTAATATAATTGTTAAAAAAATTAGTTTTTTTTATTCTATTGTTATTGCCATGTTCATTATTTTTAATGTTTTAAGGAATGAAGTTGGGGTTAATATATTTAACATACAAATTTTTGAAACAGATTTAAAAGTTAATTTTAATGAAAAAAAAGTCCGTAAAATAGTATATTTCTTGAAATAATCAAACAACAAGATGTTATTAAACAAAGGTTTTATAATAATATAATGGTATAGAAGAGAGTTCAAGGTATTACTAGATATGCTGACAAATACTAAACTACAATTTTATAAAACACTAATAATAAGTTTAAATTGTAATCAGTAAAATTGATGAATGTTGGAAACAGGTTGTTTATCTTCATTACAGATCAGAGTGAGCTGAGTAAAAATTTTCATCATTAACAATTTAAGTTATAGTTAGTGTCTTATAATAAAACAGAAAAAAAAATCAAAATGGATTTTTTTATCTCCTTTGTAAAATCAACTACATTTGATGCTTTGAACATCTCCCGATGGTATCAATACATCTATGCATGTATCCATCCTTATTATCAATACACATACTTAAATGAGATTGGGCAGCTCTACTTTCATGAATCAAAACAAAAAGACCAAAAGAAAGAGGATGACTATAAAGTGGAAAATTTGTTTCTCGCTACTCAATTTATAAAGGAAAAAATTATCAACATGTTTTTTCATAGAGAGGGTTTTTCAATATATATGACTTACGGAATTTTCATTATTTAATGGATAGATCTCTCAAGAAGGACTATGAATGGTTATTATCACGTAATTTAAATGCTTATGAAATACTTGGGATAAAATCAACATCTAATTCTGGTGAATTGCGTAAGGCATTCAGAGAAAAAGCATTATTATATCATCCTGATAAGAATGAAAGTTCAATTGATACTGATGAAAAATTTAGAGAAGTTAGTATTAGTTATAAGATTCTAAGTGACCCTTCATTACGTGAAGAATATGATACATACATAAATGTGAAACTTAAACCAAGTTTAAAATTGTCATCAATTAATCCCTCTGTATCTAAATTTAAATCTGATTTGAAGAAGAAGGAAGAGTTATATAAATCTGATAAAATCACGAAACTATCAAGGAATCAAAAAATATCACAATTATCACAATGGTTTGATGATTATACTAAAACAAAGATAATTGTTGATCAAAAACCCATACGAAAGGAACCATCTTTCGATATAACGAAAAAATCATCAATTTTTCCAAAAATTGTACAGGTTAAATGGAAAAACAAACAAGATATCGTTGATTTTGAAGAAACAATAGAGAAATTGATGTCAGTTTTTGGTCCTGTTAAATATTTCAATGCATTTGATGAAAATAAGGATTCAGTTCATTATCATTATGCCTATGTTGCATTTAAATCACCAATTGGTGCAGCATTAGCTTCGAATGTTGATTATTCAATCACTAATGATATTTGGGATTCTCTTAATTTAAGGAAAAGTTCAAGTCTTTTAAGAGAAGTTTCATTGGTTGGTTATGATGAAGCTTTGAAATCTGTTGGAAATTTGGAAAACCTGGGTTCATTAGATTACATAGCATTTAAAATAAAAGGCATATAATTTATATCTCCCATGTTAAACACTTTTTAGCTTTTATACACACAATTTTATAAAACCATATATAGAAACATTAATCAATCAGAGTCGATTATTATAGCATCTGGTGATCTAACTTTATTCTTTATAGGGGTATGTGCTTTACTTTTATCTTTCCTCTTCTTCGTACTTCTGAGATTTTGTCCTTGTCCCTGGAAAACTATTCTATTCTTACCCTCTTCTTCCTCCCTTTGCTTTCTTTCAGCCTCCTCAAATTCATCTACATATGGAACTACGGGGAAACCAAAGAATAAATATCCTTCAGGTAATTGTAGTGGTTTTGGCGGACCTGATAGATCAATTTTATCACTCTTAACCTCTTCAACAGGTTTACTCTCTTCCTGTACTTTCTTACCTGATAGTTTAGCCCCACTTCCACTAAACTTACTGATAGCTTCATTTGTAACATTGGATAACATACTACTATAGTTGATTTGTCTTGCCATCGTACCTTTACCCTTTAGCGATGGAGCATTTAATGCCTCTTCTATTTTCTTTTTAGCATTTTCTTCCTTTAATTTCTCATAATCTGGTTCAACATATCCAACTGGTGTTGCAAAATCTGTTACTAAATCAGTTTCAATAACACAAATACCATGAGTTGAAGATTCTGGTTTGATCTCTAAAATCTTTATTTTATAAATATGATTGTTATAATTCAACTCAATTACATCATTTACTGTTAACGTAGTGAAATTTCTTAATGCATTTTCCAAAACTGCCTTGGGATCGGAAATTTCAAGAAAATCAGTAGATTGTGGTTCAAGTTTGACAAAATTACCTTGCGGTAAATCAGTAGTTTCAATTTTAATAACTGCACCGGCACTAATTTCTAAAGTGTTCATCATCCATTCCGGTAAATAACATCTACCCTCATCTGCTGTGAATTCCAAAACACCACTATGAGTATATTTGTCTGTGTGTGTACTTGATAGTTTGAAAAGCATAGGGTATCTGATATTCAGCATTGTAAGTTTATGTAATGCAGATTGTGGCAAAAAGATTTTACCTCCATAATTGGAAATACTCTTATTACTTGCATCTTTCATCATTGTTATTGGATAACATCTGAAATGTTCTTCAAATGTTTGTGGAATTTGAACCATTTGTGGGAAAAATGATGATGGATTATGTCCCGAAAATTCAGGAAAGCCAGAAAACTGTTTGCAAACAAAATTAAATGTTAGTAATTGTTCCAAAAGTTTAGTAATACAAATTTCATACTTACCATATTCAATTGTATTTCAATGTCCTTTTGCTACACTTAATGTAATAAACTTTAAAGAAAAGATAAAGGATTTGCCGTTGGATATAGAACACTAGAAAAGTTGAAGTTTTCATGTTGTGTTAGATTTTGCAGCGATAAAGAACTCGAACTCATGACAGTCTGTTTTTTTGTTAGCAAATCTTGTTTACTGGGTTTACATCTTCTACGTTTTACTTAGCTTAGCTTTCATATTGTATATAGACAGGCCTGTTTAAAGGTGTAAATACTGGAAACTTTCTCAGGAAAACTAATTGAAATGACAGAACCTACAGATAGGGAGACAAATCAAATGGATCTTGATTTAGATCATTTCTCAAAGGATGAATTGCGTCAATTACTTGCTAATGATGAATATAACGAAGAAGCTTTAGAATTTTCGGATGACGCCGATGAAATTGTGGATAACGATAATGAATTAGATGATTCAGATTTTGGTGATGATGTTAAAGAAGATAATGACTCTGATATTTCTGATTACGAAGATTCTGCTAATAGTAAAGCAGATAGATATAAAACATTAGCAGATTTAGGATTTGATGAATCTGAAGTTGAAGATGAAAATATCAGTGATAATGATTCCGACGATGAATTTTTATTCAGGAATGCTCTTAGGGAAGCTAGAAATTTCAAAGTGAAAACTACAAAGAAACCACGTAAAAAGGGTGGTTTGGCTGCATTAAGAAGAAAAATTAGACGTACTGAACTGGATCCTGAAATTAAAATAGCATTATCTAAGGCAAATGAAGCTTTTGTCACTAATGATTTAGATAATGCATTGAAATTATATTCAGAAGTTATTAAATTGGATAAAAATAATTTCAGTGCTTATAAGACATTAGGTGAAATATATAGAATGAAAAATGAATTGAATAAATGTTCTAATATTTGGCTTTTAGCTGCTCATTTGAATCCTAATGATGGTGAGTTTTGGAAATCAATTGCTGAACTATCAGTTGAATTAGGACATTTAAAACAAGCTTTATACTGTTACAGACGTGCAATCCATGCATCTCGTGGTAAAGATTACGATGCCATTTTTGCAAGAGCTTGTCTTTATAGAGAGGTTGGTAAATATAAAAGAGCATCATCTGATTTATTGAAGCTCAGATCAGTATTACCTCATGATGCTAGAATTGTACGTGAATTAGCCAAAGTTTATGTTGAAGAAAATAGAGTTAATGATGCGATATCATTATATTCAAAAATCTTGGAAGATAATATGACATTTAGAACATTAGTTGATAAAGGAGAAATGGTTACGTTGAATAATATTACTTTTGATTGGTCTGAACTTAACATTTTATCCGAATTATATGCATCTAAAGCTGCTTGGAGTTTAGGTATCAAATCATTAAGACAAATATCAAGATGGATTCAAGAAAGAGAAAAGCAAGTGTTTTGGGATGAAAATCCGAATATTGATGTAGAATTTGATGAAAGAAGATTTGATCATCCAAAGTTCCAAAAAATATTACCCAAGGAAGGATCTTTGGATTATTCATTACCAATTGATATTCGTGTTCAATTAGGTATTTTTAGACTCAACAATAAAAACGAAGAAGAAGCAATAAAACATTTTACCATTTTGGCAGAACAACCAATTGAGGAAGCTCCTGATTTATACTTTAAAGTTGGTATGGAATTAGAGAGTTTTGCGTTATTCAAAGAAGCTCTAGACTTTTTAATACCATTATCTTATTACGAAGAATATAATACTTCAGAATTAGTTATTACAATTGCCAAATGTTTAAGAGAAACAGAAGATTTTGAAAGTGCTAAAGAAACTTACGTTAGACTTCTTGAATATGATAAGGATAACGTTGAATTGAAAGTTGCACTTGCCGAATGTTACTTTTACTTGAATGATATAGAAGCAGCTGACAAACTTTATAATGAAGCCAAGAAGGAGAGAAAGAAGGAGAAAGCTAAAGTACAGGATAAACCGAGCTTAACTGAAATGGAAAGTGAAATACAGAAGAAACTTGAAGAAGTAGGTATCAGAGATGAAGAAGAAGAAGATGAAGAAGAAAATGATATTGAACGTACACAAGCAATTATTGAAGATGGTCCAAGTAAAAAGAAGAAAAAGAAAAATGTGTCATATAATGAAGATGAATTGAATACGATGTCTATGAAATCTGATATTAGAGTTGGCAAACTCTTCAATAGATGTATGAAGATTTTATCACAAATTGATATTTTACAAGGCAAAGATTTGTTGGATAAAAAAGAGAAAAGTTCTTTGAAAACTCTTGTCAGTGTTTGGATTGAAACAGCTTCTGATTTAATTGAAATTTTTGCAATGTATAGATGGTTTTTCTCCTCGGATAAGGCCAAAAAGTTCCATATCAAATTACGTTTGAGAACCGCTAAACTTGGTATTGATCAAAAGATTTTGAGAATGAAATATTTACAAAATGAAATCATTCTTTCTAAAAAGTGTTTCAGTGAAGCATGCCCTGAAGATGAATTTAAAGGATTAAAATATTCCGATTGGTATGTCCTTTTTGTACGATACGCCCTTTTGATTGCAGAATTTGAGAGGGATGGTGAGAGTGCATTTATGATTCAGGATATAATCAAACAAGTGAATGTCTTTAAGGAGAATGAGTTAACTACACAGTTAGTAGGTTTATCTATTGGTGTCATGACAAAAAACGCATCTATTATTATGACGCAAACAAGAAATATTATGAATGATTATCAATTCTCGATTGATTCATTCAGATTGTATCTTGCCAGTATAGTTCCAACTGTTCAAATGGAAGGTTTATATGCAGATCCACCATCACAAAAATTTATGTTACGTCAAGTTAAAGCTTTTGACTCATTAAAAGACGAGTCTAAAGAGAACATTACAGGAAAAGCTACAATCACCAAAACAAATGTTGATACAACAAAGGATCATTTCCTTGTCAATTATGTCTATGCATCGTATCTTTTCACCAACAAGTCATACTATTCAACTTTAATTTACTTGTTAAAGTTATATAAGACCTATCCAAACAATCCAGATTTACTCTTTTTACTTGCATTGGCCAACTTACACAGATCAATTCAAAGAAAAACATTCAATACCAATTTTCAAATTTTACAAGGTTTGACATACCTTTTTGAATATATCCAAACTAAGGACCAAAATGATCCTTACAACAAAATGGAAGCACTTTACAATATTGGGCGTAGTTTTTCATTAATTGGTTTAGATCACTTAGCCATTGGATTCTATGAAAATGTTTTGGAAATTGAAGTTGATGATCCAACTTACGATCTAAAGAAAGAAGCTGCGTACAATTTGTACATGATTTACAATATCAATAAAAATTTCAAACAAGCTGAACTTATCATGGACAAATATTTAGTTATTTAAATTTATTATAGGATAATTCCTTTTATGTATTATTGTATATTATTACTGTTTTATTAATATTATAGGAAAGGCGGTAAGACATGCATGTAGAAGCTCCCAAAGTGTAGCAAAATAAGGGGCAGCGACTTAAAGATCAAATTTTGAAATTTGACTGACAACAATGTCAAAGGAATAGTTAAACAACGTGTACATTTTTCTTTGAAAGAGTTATTCAATATCCAATTTGAATGATAATGTCAGTAGCTCAAGAGACACATGGAAAAACATTGGAACAAATCCAGTCTCGAATTGATAAGATAGATCAAAAACTTGAGTCTTATCTTGAAAATTACAATATTAAACAATTGCAACATGATTTATCAAACTCGAATGATGAAAAAGATATTCTTCGTAGTAACAAAACCAATGGCTTTCAAAAGTTAAATAGAAATGATCAATCTGAAGTGATTGAAATATGCAATCAGTTGTCAGTAATCAACGAATTGATCAACAAGTTTCAGCAACAAAATCAATTTGATAACAAATCATCAGTTTTCATAAAGTTACGTTCTAAAATTAACAATTTACATAAAAGTCTTTCTTCAACATGTGGTGCTGATGATATCAAAATATTGAATGAGTTGAATCTTAAACTTAATGATTTTAAAAATAAAATAACTCAATTGTCAAAAGAAAAGTTTCATGAATTTTTGTTCATAAACGAAGAATTGGAAATTTCATTTAATAAGGTCAACTCGGATGGATTACCATATGAAAAGTTTTTATTATCTTGTAAAGAACTTTCAGATGCCTCATTGAATGAAGTTTTTGAGTTGAATAAAATGTTCAACAACTGGATCGTGAAAGTTTTCGATAAACTCGGTGAAGGATACAAAGTTGTGATTGAGAATGATCGAGACTCTTTCAAACTTTCGTTCTTAAAACAAGATATGGAAATCATACATTTTGTTAATTCAATTGAAAAAATTATATTATTCTTTAATGAAATAGCATTGTTTTCTGAAAATATAAAAGATTTTGGAAACTATAGATCTCTTATAGGAAAAAACATACTAACCAAATTGAAAAGCATGATATTTGAAAAAGAAAATGTTTATCCCTTAATTATAGACAAAATAAATTACGATGAGGATGGAAATGGGAAAGATAGTAAAGTTTCTGTTATTGCTAGATTGTACGAAATATCTAAACTTTTATCAAAGAAATATTGGTCTAAGGATGGGTTTTGTGAACTGGAATTTTGGATTGATGATTTAACAAACTCATGGGTAAATAATTTAGTTGAAGTGAATATTGACAATATAAAAGAATATGTGATGAATTTGTCAGATGGTCAGTATAATGATTTGTTAAAAAATGAAAGTTTAATTACCAAAGCATTAGAATTTGCTGATGATGTTGCAGCAGCATCGACAAAACAACCGGAACCATCAAGTCATAATGAAGATTGGAATAATGAAGATTGGAATGAAGATTGGGGTAGTGATGGTGAAAATAAGGTTGAAACCGAAGTTAAAGAAAAGAACCAGAATATTGATGCAAAATCAGATGGGTGGAATGACGAAGATGAAGGATGGAATGATGATGCTTGGGGTTCAGATGATGAAGTAGATGCTCAAGTTGAAGCAGCACCAGTACAAAAGGAGGAGGATGAGGACGGTTGGGATGCATGGGATGGTGAAGATGAGCTAAAGTCACTGAAAAGTGACGTCTCAATTAGACAAGATTCTGCTAAAAGTGATAAAAAGAATCTTTCTAATGCTCCTGTTTATAAATATTCTAAATTAGTAAGGGAAACCATGAAAATATTTGACAAATATATGAATAACTATGATGATTTGAAGAACTTACATCTAGGTAATGAACAAATCATCGAGACACATAATTTATTTAAACATGGGCTTAAAAAGTTATGTATCTCATATTATATGATGCTTTCATCAAAGATCAAATCAACTTACAAAAATGAAATTCTTTTCTACAATGATTATAATAAAATTTTAGAAGAATCTTATACTAAATACACTGTTGATTTAACATCTTGCTTTAAAATGAACTCTTTATTTATTGAAAAATTCACAAATTCATACACTGCTTTGATACTAAATGTAATTGATGATTATAGGGAAACTATTTGGGAAGATAATGATTTAGATAATGATGATAATTTAAATAGTTATAAAATGGAATTTTTAATAAGATATGATTCTCAATTCAATGAAATTAAAATGGAATTAAATAATTTATTTGAAATGAATACTCAAATGATATTGGATACTTTTGTTACAGTTGTGTTTAATTCATTCAATACTATATGTGATTTGATTTTATCAAGAAATGATATTTCATCATATGAATCTGAGGTTTTATCTGATATTATAGATGATATAACTAATCCAGCTGCTCAAAAAATAATTATTGGTTATTCGAACATAAATCTTGAAAACATTCAAACATTCAATAAATTAAGGCAAGTAAGATTAGTTTTATCTAATAATTTGAAATCTATTTTAGATATTTTCTATGATGCAAGACTACATGAAATTGAAACTGATGAATTGATTTCCCTTATTAAAAGTTTATTTGTGGAGAGTCCACAAAGAGAGAACACAATTAATGAAATTCGTACTGCCAGAGAAACTCAATTCTAGAAACTATCGATCTAATCACATGAAAATCTTATGGGAATAGTGTTTTTCATTAGTTTATAAAGTTATTTTATCATTTTTAACTCTAATTCTATACAAAAGTCTATAGTTCATCATGTAATGATTGTAGTAATTTTTTATTAGCAACTGGGAAGATAACCACATACTCAATATATAAGTTACCATATTCATCATTTCCATTTAGTATTGGCATACCTTTACCTTTAATAACTTCAATTTCACCATTACTAACACTTTGAAACTTACTTCTTTTAATTGTAATTGTTGGATTATATTCATCAAAAAATTTAATTTTTCTTTCCCAATTACCAAATAATGCTTCTTTCAAACTTAAAACTTCAGTTCTATATAAATTATTACCACTTCTTCTATAACCAAGATTTGAATTTGGACTTTCCTTTAATATAACATTCAAATCACCTGCAATAATTCCAGGTTGAGTTGGACCTTTACCATGGAATTTTTCAATATGATTTCTTGGAGTACCAGGATTAACATGTAAATTAAAATTCTTTACTTGATCATAAGCACCTTCACCTCTACAAGTTTTACATTTATTTTTAATTAATTGTCCACTACCTTGACATTTTGGACATGTTGTTTCGATTTTTTGTATCATGCCATTACCCATATTAAACCTTTGAATTACTCTACCTCTACCACCACAACTATCACATGGATGTTTTAAACCATCACTTGATCCAGTACCTTTACATTTATCACAATTATCACGTAATGAAATTTTAAAATCAATATCTTTACCATTAAAGAAATCTGCTAAATCAATTTGAATTTCTGATGAAACATCTTGAGCTCTTGGTGGTCCTTGATTGAAACCAAAGAAACTACTGAATGGATCACCACCACCAAAACCACCATTACGAAATCCGCCTCCATTTCCACCACCATTACCTGCACCACCTTTAACACCATCTTCTCCATATCTATCATAAACACTTCTTTTCTCTGAATCCATTAAAACATCATAAGCATTAGTTATATCCATATATTTATTTTGAGCTTCTTCATCACCAGGATTTTTATCAGGATGAAATTTTTTACTTAATTCTCTATATGCACGTTTAATTTCCTTTTCATCAGCATTTCTATCGACACCTAAAATTTTATAATAATCAGATTCTGATAAAACAACTGATAGAAAAGTTGAAAACAAGAAAAAAAGTGCAATTGCTGATCTCATTTAACTTGTAGTTACACTTTAGATTATGTGATTGAATAAAGAAATTTAAGAAAGAAAAGGTGTAGATTGTGGATACATTAAGAAACTTCGTGTTAAAAAAACACGTAGCAGTTTTAGTTGAAATTTTAATTTTCATGTTGTTAATGAAAAAATCATTTTAACAGCTGTATTTTATACAATATAAGGTTAATTACAATGAATAAGTTAGGGTATGGGTATATAGATCTATCTTAAGTAAACTTTACACTAATGATAAATCAGATCTTTCACCATTTTTCCAAAATTTGAAAAATCCTAATTTTGATGATCTATTTACATCATTTACAATTGCAACACCATCAACATTTACATTTGATCTAAAGTCTACAATTTCATTTCTTACAACATTTGAAATAATTGCATCATCTTCAATTAATTCAGAAACAATTTTATTACTTAATTTATTCATCATTGTATTTCTTGGAGTTGGTTTACCAGTAATTCTTGATGTACGAATCTTAGTTTTATGAGATGATTTATCTAAAACTGTATGATGAGCAAATGCTGAAGAATCTGAAATATAACCTGTACTAAATAAATTTATAATTGAACGGAAAATTCTTTGAATTGTCCTTGTTCTTGAATATCTTGGTTGTGGTAAAGATCTCATTATTTATTTAATATGGTGTTAGCAATGAATTATTCTAATTATCTAATATATTTGAATTAAACTAAAGCAAAAGAGAAGGGGAAGAGAAATAGAATAAAGTTGTAAAAGCATTAAAAAAGAGTTAAAAAGAAGTTAAAAAAAAGTTGAAAAGAAGTAAAAATGTTTGAAAACCCATAAAATTATTGATATATTTGAAAAAGGGGATATATAAAATTGTTGTGATATTTATAAAATGTCTATTAAATCAAAGTATTATAATCATAATTATAATTCAAATTTCAACCAATCCCAATCAGCAGCTAAAGTTTCACCCATATGAGAATCTGAATTTATCATTGGTTCACCTAATTCAATTATATTCTCATCTTTAATCATTGTATTATAAGCTCTCTTTTTACCAAAACTTGAACTTAAATTAATATTACTTGGTAAAGAATTTGACATATGATTATTAAGTAATGTTGTCATTGAATCTTGATCAAAATTATTTAAGGTATTTAATGTATTAAGATTTGATGAAAAGAGGATTTTAGTATTAGTATCCAGTACACTTGAATCATCAACTAAATTTATCTTATTGTTGGTATTATTACTATTATTATTATTATTATTTGTTATAGTATTTGGGGTATCAGGATTGTTTAAGCTGGTATGATTTGGAGTGAATGATAATGATGATAATGAAGTGGAAATTGAAAGTGATGGATTATACTTTAAATTATTCCTTATTGAATGTCCATTGGTATTAGAATTGTTGTTAGCATTATTATTGTGATTGTTATTATTATTTGTAACTGGAGGTCTTATAACTCCATGTAATTTGAAGAATAATCCACAAGCATTACATAATAATCTATTTTCACTTGTTTTACGCCAAAGTGGAGTTGTTGTTGTAAAACAATTTTCACAAATTGGTTGATTAACATGATTATTTGAATGATTTAAAGGAGTATTTGAATTTGAATTATTTTTAGATGATGAATTATTATTAATTGAATTAGAGATTGATTGATTTCTAGCTTGATTCATTGCTTGATTCATTGAATTTGATATTGAATTTTGAATTGAATCATTAAATGAAGAAGATTGTAGTAAAGTTGGAGATGTTGAAACCGTTATTGGAGTTGGATAATTTTGATTTTTATCTAATGAAATTTCTAACGTATTAATATAATTTGATAAATTATAATCTGAATTATTATGACTGTGACTTAAAGTTTTATTTTTCTTTATTGGAGATTCAAAAGGTAATTTATTTAAAGAAGATTCTTCTAAATTAAGGTAACTATCAATATTAAAATCATCATTCATAATAAGATTTTGCATTTCATCAATTTTATCGAAATTAACAGGTAATTTTTTCAAAGATGAAACTGAAGGTATCGATTTATTATTTAAATTTGAAGGTAAAGAAGAAGATATAAAATTTGAAGCAGGGGTATTATAATTTGAATTGATGGAATTAATTGAATTTATATTTTCATCAGTAAAGATATTAATGTTAAAATTTTTACCTGGAGATATTGAATTATTTATTAATTGATTATTAATATTATTATTTGATAAAGAAGTAGAATAAGAATCAGGATTTGAAATACCATATTCTTCCTTTGAAATTCTTCTAATATGTTCAATATAATCGAATTCAGTTGTTGAAGAAGATGAATTTTTAATTGATTTAATTGAATTTTGTCTTTCTCTTTGATTATGATTATCTTTTTTAATTTTAGATTGTTTCTTTGACAAAGATTCTCTTCTAGATTTTTGTTTTATTAAAGGAGTTTTTGTTGTATTATTATTATTATTTAAGATTTTAACTCTATTAATACTATTAAGTCTCCAAGATAAATTTAATATACGTTGATTCTTTGGTAATAAATTATTATTATTATTAAACATTTTAAAAATTTCTAATGAATCGTTTGAAATATTTGAAAATTCCGAATTAATTTCATCCTTAATCATTTTGACAGGTTTAATTTCAGAATTTAATAATTTAATAATAGGATTAGTAGTAGTATTAATATCAATATTATTATTATTATTATTATTATTATTATTA
>JAJMAS010000213.1:0-13339 GCA_030565065.1 Pichia cephalocereana | reverse complement strand
ATCATCATCATCATCATCATCATCATCATCATCATCATCATTACCACCACCACCATTTTCTCCTTCAGTGGATTGGATATAATAAACATGTAATGTATGTTTATCACTAAGAACAGCCAGTTTATCATTATTAGGTGAAAATTTCATACTAGTTATAGTGGCACTATCAACTCCTCTTCTATATTCATACAATAGTGAACATGTCCTTGTATCATGTATTCGAATAATTGTGCCTTGATTTGAGGCACTTGCAACCATTTTACCATTACTTGATAAACAAACAGATTGAATTGGATTCTTATGTGCCTTTATTAACCCAATACTCTTTCTTTCTTTATCTCTTTCATTTGTTAACATCGTGAAATCATTTTTATTATTACCACTACCGTTATTATTCTTATTATCATCACCATCACCATTATCATTAACATTATCATTTTTATTAGCCATTACCGTGTTGGTGTTATTTATATCCACAACATGCAATTGACCAACAACTCTTCCAGGAAATACAAATATGGAAGAGTTCTCATAGACAACAATATCACTCACCCCAAAATCATTATTGATTGTCTCAAATGAGTAAAGAAGTTCAGGTTTTGATTTGAATGAATAAACCAATGAAAAATTCTTTAAAATAACAATAATGTGCTTCCTAGATAGATGAACATTTAAAACTGGTGTATTGAATTCAAGAACCATTGACTCTTTCTGTTTAAGATCATCCCAAATGTAAACTTTATTGATTGGGAATTTAGGTTTTTTACCACCCCCTACCAATGCAATATAATTAGTTTTATATAACATCTTAATAATTCCAATCCCGGTAAACTCATTAACATTTATACTTTTCACTGGAAATTTGGTTTCCACGAGTCTCTCCGTATTAATTAAATTTTTCCTATCTGATACTATTGAGAAATCTCTCTCCATCTTCAATTCCATAGGATATGAGGCAAACACTTTAAATCCTGTCTCTGAACATACCGCAAAACAGGAATTGTCTTGATTGAACGCCACATTCAACAATCTAGGACTTTTCAGCTGCACCTCTAACTGCAAAGGTTTTCTAATATTCATATATATTGCCCTGATCTACTAACAGTGTACTCTATCCAAGTAAACTCCACCAAAGGTCTTATCATTGATCCGATAATGAAGCTCTTGAGTCTTAGACGGTGTCACGTTAATTTCTAGTAAATTTAAATTACGTAATGCAATCTCTTAGAAGCTTTCCTCCACAACAGGAATTATTCAATAACTGCTGGCTCTGGGTGGTTAAGGTTATAAGGTTAAAACAAGGAATAGAGAGTATACGCCATGTCATCCGTTCCGGTGGTTTTGAATGCGGATGATGGTGAAGTTCCATACCCTAGTGGAGTGTATCCATTGAATTGGGACTCAGATAATCAAGATAAGGGAAATAATGCTGGAATAATTGATTCTTCAATGCAAAGTGATATAATGGAGGAAAAGATATACCCAGATTTCCATGTATGGAAACAAACGGAGAAGGATGATCAAATAATGGAAAATAATCTACAGAAAGGTTATGTTGAACCACAATTTGTCAAATATGAGGATCAATCAGGAAGGCATTTGTTGTCAAGTTTATTTGATAATGAATCGA
Organism: Pichia cephalocereana; assembly: GCA_030565065.1. Lineage (NCBI taxonomy): Eukaryota > Fungi > Ascomycota > Pichiomycetes > Pichiales > Pichiaceae > Pichia > Pichia cephalocereana. Next base: position 11,709 of record JAJMAS010000213.1, on the reverse strand, counting down.
ATAAGGATAATAATTTAATAAATCAAAGTCGATTAAATATAATGGGACAAGTTTTCATTGATGCAATGCATCATAGGAAATTATTTAATGGAATTAAATCAAATAGTGTTTACAAACCACCTGCAAGGGTAACTTTAACAGAGCATAAAAAGGAAACATGGTTAAAAAAATTAGCAAATCCTAATATACCATTAAGGGAATTGTCAAGAGCAATACCACATGGTTTGAGAAATAGATTTTTACTTGAACAATGTTTATTACATAATATACCCATACATAGAGCTATTTGGTTGATTAAATGTATCTCAACAAGTGAACAACGTCAATTAAGAAGGAAGAATAATAATATATCAACAACTTTAAATGTTAACAAATGGATAGTTGAATGGACAGAACAGATAACTGCATTTTTTGAATCAATAATTGAAGGTTGTTTTACTCAGCATTCTGAGAAACGAAATTGGAGACAAAAAGTTAATTATTCAATTGAATTGATTGTTAACTTATATACTGAAAATTTAATGAATAGAACCACGTTTTTAACTTGGATTGTTCGTTATACTTTGTCAACAGTTAATAAAATTAATTCAGTTTTAGATATACGTCCATTATTGATACATCATACCATAATCAAAATGTTTTGGTTCAAAATTATCAAATATGATTATTTAACAAAGGAGCTAAGTGAATCAATGTTGTTATTCCTATTTCATGCCAGTCAATTTAAGAAAAATACCAAATTTGATCCAATAATAAACAAAGTTGTTAAAATATTTCAAGAAATGATCAAGTATTTATTTTATTTCAACTCTGATATCTTCATTATACCAAACAATTGGAATCAATTAAAACCCTTTTTGAAAAAATTATTAGACATGGATCTACCTCCAGTAAGTGATCAATTCAAACTTATATCATATAGAAACAATTCTTTAAACAATGACGAATTTGATCGACCTTTAACATCAAATGTTAATACAAGATTAGTCAATTCTACATTTTCACCAATCTCTCCATCACCTTCCTTTGTACCTCATTTAACAACACCATCACATTTTTCAAACACTTCATCAGTACCGATTATTAAATCTATATTAAACTCGAAAACTTCCGAGGGGCTAGTGTATGATAAAATATCGTTGATTTTACATAAACTTAATAATTTCCATAATGAATCAATACAGTCATTGAGTAAGATAATTTTTGAAGATAACAATGATCACTGGAAAAATTATTTACATTTTATATTCCAATGGGGGATTAGAAATAATTATACTAAAGATATTAATTTCCAGAGAATTACTTTAATTTGTTCTGTTTTACAATTTAAGATATCTGATTTAATTCAAACTAAACCTAAAAAATTCAAACAATTTAAGGCTGATTTAGAGAATAAAGTAATTGATTTTATCTTTTTAATGTCTGAAATTTTAAACTACAACAATGTTCGAACTGAAGACGGAAATAATTACGATATAATTAGCTTTTTAAATTTGATTAACAGATTATCAAATATCAAATTATTCATTATTTCATCATACTTAAGAAGATTGATTGCATCAGGGGTTATCTATTTGTCCGAACCAGATAGATCATGTTATATTCATATCTTGATACTCAATCAACTACCTAAAAAGGAGGATACCAATTTGAAAAGTATACTGGGTAGGTTAATGGATTCTACCAATTGGAGAATTGCTGATAATGATATTGATTATTCAAGTTTAGGAAATTTACAAATATTAGATACTTTATATTCTAAGGATGACAATTATAACTCTACATCACTACTGCACATGAAAGACTTTTTCTTCTGTTATGATGATCCTACTCAACAAAATAAACATTTTGAAACTGGTGAAGCAGCTATTAAAAGATTTGAAAGTATTATTGGAAGTTCCAAAACTAGAGAAATTTATATTACAAAAAATAAATTGAGTATTTTTTATGAGTTATTTGAAACTCATCAAGTTGGTTTAAGTAGATTTTTGACTATATTATTAGAAGTTTTGAATAGTGAAGATAGATTAATTAACATTGATAACGAATGTATAATTTTACTGATTCAAATGATAGTAATTAATAAAAAATTATTAAAATCTACAATATACAACATGAAATGGAATATGTGGGAGTATTCAATAGTTTTGATCAAAAAGATGCTTGAACAGAATAACAAATATGAAATTTGTAAATGTATTCAAAAGGCTGATATTCCAACATTAATTCATATTGAGAATTTTAATGATATTGCAAGTAGTGATATGGAAGAGGATGATGAGTTTTTTATAACCAAGGAAGAAATGAATCTTATTGAAGTTCCGATATATGAAAAATTAGTTAATACATTTGAATTCTCACATTTTATGATGATTTGTTTGATGAAGTTTATTAATGTTATTAAAACAGGTGAAATCTTTAATAAGATTGGAATAATTATCAAATATTTGAAAAGTTTACAAAAATGGAAAGAAATAGAATTCAGGAAATACCTATTTGATTATTTGAAAAGATCCGTTAAATCAACTTTCCAAATGGAATATGAAAGCAATTTGAAAATAATTCAACAGTTATTAATTTATAAATTTGTTGATTTTAATGATATAATTATAATATTTGAGACCGAAAAGGAAGACACAGGAATTTTTGATAATTCATTTGATGATGTAAAATTGTTTTACGATTTGTTTTTTGATAATGGAAAATTTGCTAACAGTTCTATTGGAATTAAAATTGATAGAGACTCAAGTACAACTGAAGTTGAAACTGTTGAAAACACTTCAATCATATTAAAGAATAATAACGAATATGTGATTGGTAATAAGACTTATGAGATATTTATATTTAACTATTTGAAATTTCAATACATAATGAACAATTGTGAAAAGTATCATCAAATATTTACTAAAATATGTTTAAGTAATTATATTAATGAAGCTAATACTGGAGGTATAGAACTGAATAACATGAGTATGAGTATGAACATGAACATGAATATGAATATGAACATGAATATGAATCTTAATCTGGATTTAACTAATGATAATACTGATACACCGTCACTTAATGTCGGTGTAGAGACACCACAAGATATCAAAGTTGTTAATGAAGTACTGAATGAGAATCCAATAAATATGAACAAGGATGTTAGATTTGTTAATAAGGAAGTTATTTCAAGATTTTGGGAATTTGCAACAAATAAGAGTAAACTTTTCATTGAATTTTTTCATTATCCATTGAAGGATATTGATATGATTGATTGTGAAAATTTCAATAAATTTATTTTCAATGATATTTTGAATGACGACATAATGTATGATGATATCGATGAAGTTAAAATTATTAATGAATTAGATTATTTCAATCTACCTATCTTACAACTATATTTCAATTATTATCTAAGAATACAAACGAAAAATGAAGGTACTAATAGTGTTTTTTATAACAGTTTGATTGAAAATATTATGAGAGAAGGTCATAAAAAATATGCTAATCAATTTGATAAATTGATTGGAGAGTTGTTTGTTTATGTACCTATCAAATGTAAGAAAAATATATTAAGTGGATGTGAGGAGATGTATTTAAATAGTGAAAATTTTCCCAAATTATTAATTGATAGTGGTATTGATGTTACTAAATTATTGAGCTGTATTCTGTGGAGTGTTTGTAAACAAAATGATTATAGTGAAGATGAAGTTGAAAAATTAGAGAAAGAGGAACAAAAACATAGCATAGTAGTAAATGGTAAAGATAATGACAACGACCTTGATGCTATGAATAAAATACCAATATTAGGTATAAATGGCAAAACAGAGATATTTAAATCACCTGAAAATGATATAACTAATATACCATTAAATAAGAAGGAGAAAGTGTTGAAGTTAAGTGATGGACTTGTTTTTTCATTAACATCAGTATTAGATAAACTAATTCATATATTCAATGGAATAGCATATGGTAAAAGAAGAAGACAATATAATTTAGGTATTAGTAAGGACTTAGAATTTGGAATTAAAATGATTGCAAGGATTATATTACTCCATAGGGAATTTTTGGTTGAATTAATATTGAAAAGATCAGTTAATTTACAGAAAGATGTTTTAATTAACAATTTAATGAAGATGTTTAATCATAAAGTAATCCAAAAGAATCCAAAATTAAAAAATTTATTATATGATGTTTTAATTTCAATTAAGGTAAGTATATCTGAATTAATTACGGAGAGAAATGAACAAGTTCAAATCAAGATGAATAATAGTAATAATATTGTCAGTAATACCAATAATACATCACTTTCAGGATTGAGTAATGTTAATAAACCATCAAATGCTAGTAGTCCAGGATTATGGATAAATAGAGGAAATTCAAGTGCTCCAACACCTACTAATAGGAATAATACACAACAAGCATCAAGGTATACAGCAGTTGCAAATATTCTTAATGTTAAACCACCAACTTTGAATAATAATTTACGTAGTTTATTAACAATGTTTGATTGGACAGATACTATCCCAGAGAAGGAACATCAATATTATATTATTCAACAATCATGGGATGAACAAATTGATAAAGATTCAATAGCGGTTAAATTTACAGAGAGACCATTTGAACAAATTGAATCTACGGGTGATGCTAAGAATTCCAGTATTAATATCCAATTATTTGGTGCTACCGTTAAAAGATGTAATCCAGAATAAATATATAGTTTAAATTTTAAATAATCTACTTAACTTGTATAAAACCCTAAAAAGTGCCATAATTTAAAAAATAAGTAACACTCGCTTACTATAAAAGAAAGAGATTTTCCCACATTAAAAATTTTTTTTTTGCTTATTTCACTTACTTAGTTTCATGAATTTTTAGTGTTTTACTTACTTTCTTTTAAACAATCAGCCTTCAATACAGATGATAGGATGATATAATCATTTATTGGTTATAATCTATCTTATTGGTGTAATTGCATGTCAATCCTCGTGAAGCTAGCACTAGATTTCATGTTTATCCCTGTCCGAATTTAACGATTTGTTGATGAGGATAAATTGAAATCGCCAATTCTATGGTGCAGGGTATTGCTCGATTGAGGGGCTGTAAATTGATCAAATTGTTTTTTACTAGATGGTTTGAATTCTTGTGATTACTACATTTTATGTATAGTTACAATTGAGTTCGCCATTGTTAATGTATGAAATAATTTGTGGCGGTATATTCCTATTCTCTGCGAATGTCCCTGGACTGTTATCGTTTGGGAAACAACCATACTGCGCACATCTGTTTTTATAAATTGTATTCGTAATTGTAATTGTAATTGAAGAACTGTATTATCCTCATCACATTAATTGAAACCTTATTAGTTATTGAATAAAAATAAATACAGTATTACACGAAGATTACATAAGTAAGTTAGTTAGAGAGAAGGGGAATATAAATTACTATTATTATTGTTAATCATTATCGATTAGAGAACTAACTAACTAACAACAATTTGAAGCTGAACCTGAAGATGATTTATTATTACCATTTTTAATATCAACATTATCACCATTATCACCATTTGATTGGAAATCATCACCACTTTTCTCTAAAATTAATTTTGATAATTTATAGAAAACTTCACTTACATTTAAACCATTTTTAGCACTTGCTTCAATAAATGGTACATTTAAACGATTTGCTAATTCTTCACCTTCTTGAGTACTTACCATACGAGAATCTTCTTCATCACATTTATTACCAACAATTATAACTTGTGCATCATCTTTAGCATGTTGTTGAACAGTTTTATACCAAGTTTCAACTCTATCAAAAGTATTATGATCTGTTACATCATAAACAATTATAATACCCATTGCACCTCTATAATAAGCAGTGGTAATAGTTCTAAATCTTTCTTGACCTGCAGTATCCCAAATTTGTAATTTAATTTTACGACCATCTTGATCAATTGTCTTAATTTTAAAATCAATTCCAATTGTTGTAATAAATGATGGATTAAATTTATCATCAACAAATCTTAATAAAAGACATGATTTACCAACTCCACTGTCTCCTACCATTAACAATTTCATTGACTTATCAAATGCTTTACCCTTATTAGCTGACATCTTGTTGTTTAGTCTATTAAAAGATAAGATATTTAGGATAAATAATCATCAATATATACTAAATAGCAGATCATCAACTCCAATCTATTATATTATTCACTGATAATAATATAATAAGAAATCGCCCTCTATTTTCCGGGTAAAATAAAATATCCACCGACGCATCGACCGCTCTTTTAATTTATTTTTTCGGTTTTTTTCCTTCATTGATTTTTCCATTTTCCAACAGTTCATGAAATTTAATCTGAAGTTAAGTATAGATTTCCTTATATATAGAGCAACCAAACTCATCAGATATGCCTACCGTTGCTGTTGATAAACAAGATTTATTTGATCTTTTAGGTCATAATTATACTACTGAAGAATTCGATGAATTATGTTTCCAATTTGGTATCGAATTAGATGAAGATACAACTGAAGATGTTAAAGGTACTGATGAGAGACCTCAACTTAAAATTGAAATCGGTGCAAATAGATATGATATGCTTTGTATTGAAGGTATTGCTCAAGCTCTTAATCAATATTTAGGTAGAGTTAAAGAACCAAATTATCAATTAATACCTGAATCTCCAAAGACAACTCTTACAATTAAAGAATCAACTTTATCAATTAGACCTTATGCTGCAAGTGCAATACTTAGAAATATTACTTTCACTCAAAGATCTTATGATTCTTTTATTGCTTTACAAGATAAATTACATAGTAATTTATGTAGAGGTAGAACTTTAGTTGCAATGGGTACTCATGATTTAGATAAAATTAATGGTCCTTTCACTTATGAAGCTTTAAAACCTGAAGAAATTAAATTTGCTCCATTAAATCAAACAAAGGAAATGAATGGTTTAGAATTAATGGAATTTTATAAATCTGATAAAAATATTGGTAAATATTTACATATAATTGAAAATTCACCTGTTTTCCCAGTTATCTTAGATTCAAATAGAACTGTTTGTTCAATGCCTCCAATTATTAATTCAAATTCTTCTAAAATTACTCTTGATACTAAAAATGTTTTCTTAGATGTTACAGGTACTGATAGAACTAAAGTTGAAATTGTTATTAATCAATTAATTGCAATGTTTTCAAGATATTGTGAAGTACCATTCTCAATTGAACCTGTTGAAATTATTTCAGAACATAATAATGAATCAAGAATTGTTCCAAATTTAACTAAAAGATCATTAGATGTTGAAACTAAATATATTAATTCAATTTTAGCTCTTGAATTATCAAATAATGAAATTTGTGATTTATTATCAAAAATGTCATTAGATGCATCATCTGAATCTGATGATTCAAAAACTATTAATGTTAAAATCCCAATAACTAGACCTGATGTATTACATGCTTGTGATGTTATGGAAGATTGTGCTGTCGCTTATGGTTATGATAATTTAATTAAAACTTATCCAAAATCTGTTGCAACAACTGCTTATCCATTACCAATTAATAAAGTTTCAGATATTTTACGTACTGCAACTGCTCAAGCAAGTTGGTTAGAAGTTATGCCATTAACTTTATGTTCACATGATGAAAATTTTAAATTCTTATTAGATAATGATGATTCATTAGCTGTTCAATTAGAAAATCCAAAAACTATTGAATATCAAGTTGTCAGAACTTCATTAATTCCAGGTATTTTGAAAACTATTAAAGAAAATAAAAATCATTCATTACCAATTAAAGTTTTCGAAACTGGTGATATAGTTTATAAAGTTCCAAGTGATGAAAGAGGTGCAAGAAATCAAAGAAATTGGTCAGCTGCTTATGCAGGTAAAAAATCAGGTTTTGAATTTATTCAAGGTTTATTAACTAAAATTATGCAAACAATGCGTGTTCCTTGGTTAGAAACTAATGAAAAAAATTCAAATAAAAGAGGATTCTGGACAGTTGCTGATGATGAAAAGAAAATGTTCTTTCCAGGTAGAGGTGCAGCAATTTATTTCAGAGCAAAGCCTGATACTGAAGCAATTAAAATTGGTCATTTAGGTGTTTTACATCCTGAAGTTTTAGCTAATTTTGAAATTCCATTTGCTTTATCTGTTGTTGAAATTAATGCTGAAGTCTTATTATAAATTTAATCATATAATAAATTTAGTTCTAACTATTTAATTTATATATCTTCTATTACATTATACTTTTGTTTTCTTTATAAATTTATATTTATTTTTCACTTAAAAAACACACACACATGTCATTTATTCAAAACTAAATTGTATATGACTTTCATCTTGTGGGAATTCCTCCTCATCATCATAATTTATACCTGTAACAGGTCCAAAACCTGCATGATTACTTTGTTCCATCTTAATCTTTTCTTCAATCTTATCAATATCATCATCAAACATTATTTGAATACCCCCATTATTATTAGGCTCCTCATATTCTCCAAAATCAAAATCCTTTAAATCTAATTTTGTATCTTTTACATCATTCTTTACATCATTCTTTACATTATCGTTTAAATCATCGTTTAAATCATTCTTTGGAACATTCTTTAGATCACCCTCCACATCATTTTCCTTAATAACATTTGTTGTTATTATCTCAGGTGGTTGGAAAATATTTAAGTTAACAACAGGTGATTTATTAAAACTTGGTTTACGTGAGGTATTAGAACTTATCCTAAATGATTTTAATTGAGGTTTATTTTGGTTGATATCCAAAGTTTCCTTCTTATCAGAATTATCACTTAATTTGGATTCATCCTTTGATTCAACAAGTTTAATCAAACTTTGACGTTTACGTATCTTTTTAACTTCTATAGGCCCATCTGTAGGCTTATTGATATTCGATGTGAAATGAAATTTTATTTCATTAGGTTGTGTCTGAGTGATTTCTTTTTTAACAGATTCTTTTTCTATTTGATCATTCTTTTTCGTATCTTTCACAACTTTATCAACCTTCACATCAGTTACAACTTCTTCTCCTTTCTTCTCCTTTTCAATTTTCTGTGCTTCTTTTTCAATATTAGCAATTTCTTCCTTTAATGCTTCAAGATCAAAATTACCATCATTACCATCATTATTATCACTTTCACCATTACTCTCCTTTTCCTTCTCTTTCTTCTCCTTTTCACCCTCTTCATACATTTCCCACCATTCTTTATTCTTCCTACCAAAAATTTTATTATACCAAGTTTTCTTCTTTTTAGTATTTTGTGCTTTCTCAAAATCACTTAATAATTTACGTTGTCTTTCCTCTTCACTAGTATTTGGTTGTTCAATTTCCACAAATTGATCATCTAAAACTTCCCATCCAATTTCTTTTAATAATTTTGGCATTGCTTCTCTATATTGCATATGACCTTTAACAAATTCAGAACAATTGAAATTTTCAACATTGAAATTTTCAAAATTAATTGGTGATAATCCTGCAATTGTACGTAAACCACCAGATGTAGCTCTAAATAAATAACCTAAAATCCAATCTTGTTTCATATAACCATTAACAAATCTACCACTAACAACACTTCTAACTTGTGCCATTTCATCATCATGAATTACAATTGGTGAACCAAATAAATAAACATTTTCTATTATACCAAAATCTCCACTTTTAGCTAAACTTAATAAACAACTATAAATTAGTCTTGCACCCAAACTAAATCCAACTAATGTAATTGGTCTAACACCTAATTTATTTCGTCTTAATGTATCAGCTAAAACTTTACCACTCCTCCATGCACGATCTAATGAATTATTCCATGGATTATCTAATAAATAACCTAATTTTGATAACATCATAGGTAATTGTAAACCTGCCATCAAAGTGATTAATAAAGTTGAACCTAAAATTTGTTGAATACTTTGAGTTAATATTTCATTTGCTAAAATATTGATTGTTTGACCCATACTTGTTAACATTTCAGGCTCCCATAATAATGAATATAAATCTCCCATAACCTGATCAACTGTTGAAAATGGTAATCTAATATCATCCATTGTACCCGACATCCAACCAGAAACTGTTATAATCAAATTAACTCTTCTATTATTATGTAATGGAATGAATTCAAAAGTTTTAACAGATCCAACTCTATTTGACATTGCATTCTTACCAGCTCTCATACCTGACATTACACCAGTTGTTGTAATAATTGCTGTACCACCTGCACCTGCTAAAAATCCACTTGTACCTGTTATACCAACAGTTGTTAAACCTGCTGCTAAACCTGCACCAATAACAGGGGCAAGTGCACCTGCACTAAGTCCAATAACCAAACCACCGGCTGCAGTTGCTAGTGCAATTTTAACAATTTTAGAATTTTTGGCCTTTCTTTTATGTTCTTTTAAAATATCAGATTCATCCCAAGTTAAATTATTATTTAAAATTTCAAATGCCTCATCAATTTCTAATGAATCAGTTATACGTCTCTCAAATTGGTAAATTTCAATTGTTTCAATACCAATTGAATTAGCAAAATTGATTAATAAAGTACGACTTCTTGAATCATAAACAGATGCTTCTAACAAAATTAAAAATAAATCACAAATTAATGTCCATTTAATATCAATTTCAATTGTTTTTTCATCATGAATTTGTTTTTCATCTATATTAATTAAGTTTAGTTCATCTTCTTCATTACCATCCTTTTTTGGATCATTAAGATGATTTTCAATATACACATTTTTTTCAAAAGATTTTGCTAAATCATTACTTTCAACACCATGACAACTTAAAGTTTCAATCATATTGATTTCATCTTTACTTTTAATATTTAAATGTTTATATAATTCATTCATTATATTCATTGACCATCTCATAAATGAAGTATGAGAAACTGATAATTTTTTCAAAATTTTCGTTGAATTTGAACCTCTAATTTTGATTAAATCAGTATTTAATTGAACAATTATTAATTTAACTAATGAAGCATAAGCAATTTTTTGAGAGTCTGTTAGCATTGATTTTGTTGACATCATTTGAAGTGAAGGATTTAATTCATTTTCATCACGACCTTGATTATTGAAAATTTCATCAAAATTATCATTATTCATAAAATCATCAGTTATCTTAGATACTGAATCAATTGAGGAATTGGATGCATTATTACTTTTATTATTATTATTATTGTGTAATTTTCTTAAATTATTATTTTCATTTTGGAAAAGGAAATCAAATTTTTTATCCATTTCATTAAATTTTATTGCTTGTCTTTCTTCATCAATTCTAGTATAACCCTGCATTGTATTATCTGAATTAATTAAATGAGCTTTTTGATATTTTTCTCTTAATTTAATTTCCTTTTCATTTTTACCCAATTTAACACCAGCAGTTATTTGAACTGCCTTTTTACCAATATTTGAACCAACTTTTGAAATTTTTTGTATATTTGATTTTTTCTGAGATTGTAAATCAATTGAACTTACAGCAGTATTTGCAAGTGTTAAATCATCTTTACTATGGAAAAATTCTATTTTTTCACCTTTATTATTATAAATATCACCACAATTTAATTGAGTATCAATTTCTTTCCATTCATCCATTGAATCGTCATCATCATTAATATCTAATTCTTTGGTAGGTGAAATTGGTGATGCATTTATGTTATCAGGTTGTGAATCATCAGATATGGTATTATTATTATTATTATTATTATTATTAT
>JAJMAS010000212.1:3289-13849 GCA_030565065.1 Pichia cephalocereana | reverse complement strand
AAAAAAACAGAGAATTCTGGTTATATGAAGAAGTATTTGTGAAATATGTAATAACTTAAATATTTTTGTATACTTACTTCTTTATGTGATGTTTAATTCTAAAGCCCTTGCTTAATTAAATTAAAAATATAATATAAAAATCGCTATATAGTTATGACATTACTATTTATACATCTAAAATTTCGATAATATACCTGGGTTTGATTCAATTACATTATTTAAACGAGCCAATATATCCTTTGTTAGCAAATTATTGGATTTTTCCCTACCTTTATCATCATTCTTTGTTTGATCCTTTTCCTTATCTTTACTCATAGTTTGATTAAATCCAGCTAACATATAAATTTTAGCAAGATCATTTGGAATTATACTTAATTCTTCATTCATTTCAATCATTTCATTAATAACTTCAATTGCTAAAAACTGATTCTCGCCACTTGCTGAATTTAACATTGCAGTCGTTGAATTATTATCATCACCAAGTTTAACTTGTGCATACAAGATATTTGGTGTAATAACAGTTGCTAAATTATGAGTATCCATTTTTGAACCACCAGCATCATCTTCTTCATTTGTATTAGCAAATGTTGCAACCCATGAGAGGAATGCAAATAATACTTCAGTTAAATCACGATGACTTTTAGGTAACATTGCATAAGCTAATTGTAAAATTCTTTTCTTTTTAGCACTATCTGGATTATCAGCATCAATTTTCTGTGAAAGTAAAAATAAATCGTATAGCTTAAAAGTTAACAGAGGTATTGGCAAATCTCTCAAAAACTTTTTGAGTAATGCAGCTAATTGAATTGGTGTCTCTGATGAAAATGTTGGTACTTTTTCAGGATGTTTATCGATTTCTTCAACTAAAGCTTTTAATCTTCTTATATTACCATTTAGTCTGAAAACACCTTCTGCACTAACATCTTGATTTCTCATAACATTAATTAATTCATCAATTAACAAAGGTATGCGAACTTTACTTGAACCAATACCTAAATCACTATCAACACCATATTTAGCAACTAAAGTAGTAAGTGCAACACCGAATACACCTTTACCTGTACCTGAAATAGTAGCAGAACCAGATTTAAATTCATGTGCATGAGAATTAGTATTATTATTAGTATTATGAGTAGATCCAAATAATTTTTCCCAAAATGATAATGATTTATGAACATCAATCATTGAGATGCAATCTTCAAGTTTCATCTTATCTGATAGTAAATTATGTAATGCAAATGCTGCAATATGGCGGATATATTCATGAGATTTATTATTCAAATCTGAGTATCTTATAGTATGATTCATTTGATTATAGTTTGAAATATTCCCCCTTTTAATGCCATTAACACCTTTTTGTTTAATTGGAGCTGTTTCATATTGCGGATTAAGTTGTAACTGCTGTAATTTACTTTGTTCTTTTAATGAATTTTTGTTATTACTTGAGTTTCCATCATCTAATTCCTTATATGAAACAGATTTTGGAACAGGAAGGTTTGATATCTTGGATGAATAATCTCTCTTTTGAAAACGGAATGCATTAGGTCTATGTTCACGAGCTTGTTCTGAATTAACAATTCTGGGTATATCATCAAGTGTTAAAGAACTTTCATTTTTCAATAGTTTCGATGTTAATGTAGCATTAGCAGTACCAATTTCACTATTCATTGATTGATTTCTTGATAGATTATTAAGTTTATTTTCACGTTGCAATTTTTTAGTACGATCACTACCATTTGATATATTTCTCACTTTTAGTTTCATTGATCCCATAGTTCCCTTACGTGAAATTTCATGACCTCTCTTTGGATTATTAATCTTATTTTGATTTTCATTTACATTGTTATCATTAACATTTTCTGTTCCAGCACTCCAAGCAGTTGGTGCTTCAATAATAACTGATTTTCTTATCTCATAATTAGCATTATTCAGTTGTCTAGATTCACGTAATGATCTTCTACGAGCAATTTCTGTGACTTTATTTTGATATCCATCTGAATTTTCAGATCTTGAGTTATCAAAATTATTATCCTGTATTTTAGTACCTTTAACTTTTGATTTATCTGTACCATCATATGATTGTAATGAATTCACAATACTTGATTCACTCAATTGTTTTGAATGATTCTTTGTTTTTCTTTTATTTATTACTATTTTAGATCGTATTAGCGCAATTTCCAATAAATAAGCTAATTGCATATATTTGGAAACTAATTGGAAGCCAATAAGTGCATGAAGATCCCCAGATGCACAAGATGGGCATAATACTAAATCTGATTGAACATTATATCCAGCTTCTGATAAATCACCTATTGGAATTTGTTGATTATTTGGACATTTAGAACAATGGAAACATTCGATATGCCATCTTTTTTCCATGGTCTTATTGATTTTCATTTGTATACATTCTTCTTCGATACTTTTTTTACAAAATGAACAGTAATCATCACATTTAGTTGGAGGTACACTTAAAGTTAAGAACTCTTTAGAGTAATTTTCATGTTTGGAAATTTCACTTAATAATATTTCTGTAGGTCTCATTGAATTGGATAATTTATTAAATTCTAAGGCATGCATTAATGAGCTTTTAGAAATAAGCTTAATAAAATGAGCGATTGTTGATATTAATGATAGCAGTTCTTGAGAATATTTATTGTTTGACATTTTTTCTGAATCTGTATCTCTAAGAAAAGTAAGGTATGACATAATTTTTGAAGTTAAAAATCGTGGCTCTTTAGTTAATTTTGAATAGCTATGATATTTTGGAGAATCATAATCAAGTGATAAATGATTTGTTGCAGAATAATTAAACAATATTTCCACACTTTTGAATAAACATTTTATTTTAAATATAAGTTTTGAAGTTACAAGCAAACCTTTTGATTTATCATTTATAGTTGTTGAATGTAACATTTCAGATATTAATGAAGCACAAGATTCCTCAAATTCAGATAATGTTGACCAAATGAGTATAGTTAATTTTTCTAAATTCACTTCAACTTTATATAATTTTTCAGGATTTGAAGATATTTCCTCTATTGATTCAATATTTAAGCCTAATGAATTTACCGTTACATCAACATTCCAAAATTTATGAACCATAAAACATTCAGGATGCCATTGTTGTTGTTTACCACCTCTATAAATTTCAACATATTGTTTAACGATTGCACATTTACAACTTTGACAATGATATGCATATAGTTTAGAATAATGATAATGACAATAAATTTTACCTTCATTAGCATAATAATTATCAGATTCAAATACTTTATGACAAATTTCACAATAAAAATGATCTGAATGATATTTCCTATTTAATGCAGTAATATAAGGACCTCTAATTGCCTTATCACAATTATAACAGATAAGATCAATTCTTCTAAAATAATCATATTCACATAATGGTACATTTATAATTTTAGTTTTATCATTATTAAGAGGATCATTTACTTCAATATCTGCAGCAAAAAATTTATCAGAGCAAGGTTTACCACAATCATGACAAGTAAAACATTCAACATGATATATATTATCCATTGCTCTAACTAATGTACCAATAATAGGTTTTGAACAACCATTACATTTTTTAACTTTTTTAACTTTATTTGGTTTAGTGGGGCTTGAAGTTATTAAATCGTGTGATGTATTATTTATTGAAATATTTGTAGTAATTTTATTTTCTGGTGTATTTGGGTTACTGAAAGTAAAATTATTCGAAGTTGGAGTGAAAACTGGATTTCCTTGAGATTTAGATGGAGATGAGTATAATTGGTGATAATGATGTTTATTGTTATTCGGTTGATTATTATTTATTTGATTATTATCATCATTATTCGTACCTGGCGTACTACAATTATTAGTTGATTGATTCGCCAGTAGATTATCCGACTGCATAGTATATCAATGGAAAAAAACTCAATCAATCAAGTGTATGTATATATCTTTATGAACTCTATTTCTTATTTTTTTAACAACTAAATTTAATTATGGTCCTAAAAATAGTTCCCAAACAATGGAAAAGCACTAGTTCCCTATTTTTTTTAAATTAACAAAGGATGACAGATACCTATAATACCAGACGGGTGTGTATAGATATACTTGATCCTATATACTAGATAAAAATATAATAACAGTAAGTTCCAGTGGGCCAAATCGAATATATCAAATTCAGAGCAACCCCAGTGAATGGCAAACTTGTAAAAACGTTATTTATGAAACACTGGAAACAAAAACAAAGAAAAACAAAGAAAAACGAAAACGTCATATTATAATTATAAGCTAAGGATTTTAAAATTTCTCTAAATTTCCGATATCAAAATTTCCTTTTTAAATTTCCGAAAAACGAGTGGATAAAGTTGCCTATTTGGGACATCGACATGAATAAGAGAGATGGCACTTCTTTCCACCAGGGAGAACTATTATTGTTTATTATTATTATTATTATGTCTCTAATTAATTGATTGAATCAATCATTGTTTAAATAATTACAACGTGTTGTTTGACAGTTAAATGTCTTTAAAGGGATTTTTTTGAAAAGATTTTCATACACTTTTTTCATTTTTTTTTCAAAAATTGTCAAAGATAGATAGTTAGATAGTAAATGATATCAAAGGATAAACCAAAACGTGCATATTCACGTAAAGGTTGTCTTCAATGTAAGAAAAGAAAAGCTAAATGTGATGAGGGGAAACCTTCCTGTGAAAATTGTTTAACAAACGGTAGAACTTGTGTTTATCAACAATTATTGAAATTTACTGATAGACGTTCATTTACACTAAAAGGTGCTTCACTTCAAAATATTAATTCTGAAAAATTGAAAAAACCAAAGAAATCAAAAACAGAATCTTTATCAATTTCTGATTTAAATAAACTCACATCAAAGGAACAGCCTAACAATGATAATAATAATAACGATGATGTTAACAAACAAACTGAGAATAATCTACAATCTACAGAATCTACAGATCCATTTATTAGCAATCCACCTCAAATTATTCAAAATCCTCTCAATGTGGATATAACTTCTTCACTTAACAAAATTTTAAATCTTACTCATCCTAATAAGGCTAATAATATAAGTTCAATGGAATCAATCAAGCTATCTGATACACCCGATAATATCCTACCAACTTCCTCTAGAATAGATTTGGAAAACTCCCTTTTCGATGGTGCATCTACTTTGATTAATGATTTAAATGAATTAATTGGATCATTTGATGTACTGGATTCAATGGATTTCAGAGCACAAGCTATGGGGATGAAAATACCTGAAGATATAGCATTACGTTTTGAGCAGAATACACCCGGATCAAAACAGGATTTTGTGCCTGAAATTGACTTAACCGAAAAATCCAATAACAATGCATCAGCTATAACTAACAGTAACAATGATGTGGTTACTACTGATTTCCCTAAATTGGATCATATCGAAAAAGATGTTAACCCTGACAATAGCATCGATACATCGAATCCAATGGATTATGAAAATGATAATAACAATAATGATGACTACGATGATGATAACGACAATGAAAATGAAGAAGCGGAAGACATCACAGCAAATAAAGACTATATTAAAACCTTAACTAAATCCCTTGCAGATTATACATCAACATCAATTCCTAATATCAGATCCCCTGCTGAATCTCCATTTGGATTTCAAAGTGATGGTAGTTCAGATTATAGAACATTTAATACAACTAACTTAAAGGCATTCCCACCACCTACGTTAGAAAGTTTATTACCTTTTGATTATATTGAGATGCTAAATAAAACAAGAGATGATGAATTCTTCGATTCTTTATCTTCATATTTCAATTGGGATTCTAATTCTTTCCATACTAAATATTTGAAAATTTTTGTCACAAATATTCATTTAAATGTTCTCCCATTTTCAACAAGTTATTCAGAAAATGCATATACTAAAATATTCTTAAAGCAAGCTAAACATTCTCCTCATTTATTATTTGCCATTCTTGCAATTTCTGCAAGATTCGAAGTATACCAAATTGAACAACATCCAAATATTGATAATTATGAAGAGAAACTCAACTATCATAAATCTTTTAGATCATATTATTTATCATCTTGTTTAAAAGCATTAGAATCAGTGTTACATTCTAAACAAAACACTTTAAATAAAATTGAATCATTACTATTAACAATTCAAGTTTTAGCATCAGATTTTTCAGGTCATAAAGGTTCACAATGGAGAACTCATTTACATGGTGCTAAAGATTTACTTATTAAATATTGTCGATATCGTCCCTTATCTCTGGAACTAACAATTGTTTGGATTTGGTTTTATTCAATGGAAGTTCTAGCTGCATTAACTGCTCCACATGGTGGTACAATTCATGATTTTGATGAAATGGATGAATTTCTTCCTGTTTTGTGTCCTAAAATTCCGCAATATCTTATTGATTTTGGTCGATCGGAGAATGTTTTCCAATTACAGAAAAGTATTTTACTTGAGCCTGGGAAACTAACTTATGCTATTTCCTTTTTAGGTATAAGTATAGAGGGTGAATTAGACAATGGCAATATTTCCAGATTTAATATGTATTTAGGTTATGATGAAGTAATGATTGAAGTTTTGAATGCATTGGTGTATTCAATTGAATGTATTAAGGGGGAAAATAATATTGGGAAAGTTAAAGATAAACCATTTTCAAATGCAACTGATCTCTATGAATCAAAAATCTTAGATAGACAAGGTAAATCATTGAATTCTGATTTCGTATTATCAATATTTGCATTGATTAAAAAGGCTAAAACATTTAAATACATGAATAATTCTGCTCCATATATCGTATCACCAGATAATGAATTACATCCAAGTAAAATACTGCAATCAATTATGAATGAGAATAATACAGCACAACCTGAAGAATCAAAGAATTTTAAAGCTTTAGACAAGATACGTATATCTGCATATATTCACCCTAGTCAAGATTACTCTCCTAATGTAACTCCATCACCGAATTTTGAACACTTAAATAATTTGTCAGCTTCACCAGACTTTACCAGCAGAGAAAGTTCAATTGATAATATAGTTTCAATGATCAATTCCAAACCGTCAAATCCGATTAAAACAACATCAAATTTAAATGAAGTCATCTCTAATTCACCTAATCACGACATTCAAGATACTGATAAGGAAGATAATAATAAATATCTTATTAATAAACATATCGAAGAATTGGCAAATAATTTTGAATATGTTAAAAATAATGTTTACTTTTCATGGATTGATTTATCACAACAATTATATGCAGATGCTGCTTTCTTAAGATTACTAACATTACATGGAGGACTATCAACATATGGAATGAGTATCAATTCCTCATTAGTACAAGATGTTGTTAATAGGATGATTATGGGATTATATGGTATTGTTAGATTCAAGGAACAATTTGCAGAATCGATTGATATAGATACTGAAAGCTATGATGTATCATATAATGAAATGAAAGATTTAAATAACAGATATTTTAGTAAAAGTTTCTCTGAAATGGAAGAAATTAATAATGATACATTATTGTTAAAATCTGTTAAGGAATTATCACAATGGCCAAATTTTGAGTTTGATAAATATTTACATTATCAATTTGATAATAGATTAGTTATGATTCAATGGCCATTATATGTTTGTGGATTATGTTGTGTAACTCCTAAACATAAAGCTATCATTGAGTGTTGTTTTACAGGTTTGATAGGATTAGGTGTTGGTAGTGGAGAATTAAGTGTTAAAAAATTAAGAAAGATTTGGACATTACAAAAAATGGGTAAATTTGATTATGAAAAGTTTAATTTATTCGGACAAGGATTTGATGATGATGAAGAGGATGATTATGTTCCTTTTATGTAAATAGTGTAAGTATAGATACAATCGTTTTTATAGATTTGATTTTTTCTTTTAATATACAGTGGGTTTTCTTGGTAATAAACTAAATATACAATTTTTTGAGAAACGAATGAAATTCTATCTAAGTATCTACATCAATCTAATAATTCACCTCTTCTGCTTTCATCTTTCTTATTGATATAATAACGTTGTTCATCTTTATATTTATCGAATTTACTTTCACGTTTAAGTCTATCAAGTATGTTAGTTTCTTCATCAGTTGTTATATTTTGTAAATCAGGAGGTATTTCTTGCATTTGAACAGAAGGTGCTTGATTTAAATATCGTAAATTTTCCATTAATTGAACTCTTAAATTATCTAAATATTTTTTTGTATTCTTATTTTCAAATCTATCACCTAAATTAGGATGTAATGAATAATCAGGTTCAAACCATGATCTAAATGGTATATCATCAGGTAACTTTGAACTTAATTCATTATTAGTCATTATACTAGTTTCATAACACCATAGTCTACTAACATTTCTTGGTGTATAACCACCACCACCAAGACACATCATGGGTATACCGAAACTTTTAACATATTTAACACATTCACCATGAGCTTTAATATTCAAATTAAAACAACCTAATCTATCATAACCCAAAGAATCTGCACCACATTGTTGAATAATAGCAGTTGGTCTAAATTTTGTTATAACAGGCTCGATAACTGATTTAAATAATTTAACATATGAAGTATCATCAATACCATCCTGTAGTGGTACATTAAGAGCAAAATGTTTACCTTTACCAACACCAGTTTCATCATAATTACCAGTACCTGGGAAGAATTCTCCATTATATTTATGAAATGAAACTGTCATAACTCTATCAGTAAGATAAAAAGCTTCTTGAACACCATCACCATGATGTAAATCAATATCAATATATAAAACTCTTGGATGAACTCTTAATAAATTAAGTATTGCCATAACTATATCATTAACATAACAAAATCCACTTGGTTCATATTTTTTAGCATGATGTAAACCACCTGACCAATTAATTGCAATATCACTCATACCTGAAATTAATTTCCTTGAAGCATCTAATGAAGCACCTGCATAAAATTGACAATAATCATACATACCATCGAAAACTGGACAATCATCACCAATATTAAATTTTTTTAAATCATCAGCAAATTTAGTTGAATTTTGTGGTGTTATACGTTGTAAAAATTCTATATAATCAGCTGAATGGAAATTTAATAATTCTTCCTTACTTGCTCTTTCAGTTTGATATAAATCCATTTGTTCATGTAATTTATATCCACTAACTAAATGATCAGTAAGCATCAATCTAAAAGGTTTCATTGGATGTCGTACACCATAATGATAAGCTGCAACATCTGGATTATAATGATATGAAACATTTGGTTTATATCCACCATCATTAAAAGTATTTATTATTGGTTCAAAAAATGGAGTATGTTTAGTTGTTCGAGCATCAGTTGCAAATGAACTGTCTGGATCAGACCATGAATTATGTGCCATTTATAAATGGTTGATACTAATTGTTTAATAGAATTCCAGAAAGAAAGAAAGAAAGAAGCAATATCAATAACCAAATTCTTTTACAACTGTAACTTCACAGTTTGAAATTTGAATTTGAATTTGAATTTGAATTCGAATTCGAAAGCGAGAGATTTTACAATTTCCAAATTGAAAATATTGGATTTTTGAATTTTACGGTGGCAAAAGGTCTTCTATCTATACTCTATATAGGTTTATATCTTCTTATTTAACAATTGTATAATCAATAGATAGTAGAAAATGTCAGGATCAGCAGGTTTCGATAGACATATTACAGTTTTTTCACCAGAGGGACGATTATATCAAGTTGAATATGCATTTAAGGCAATTAATTCAACAAATCTTACAAGTCTTGGTCTTGTAGGTGAAGATAGTGTTTGTTTTATTAATCAAAAGAAAGTTGGTGATAAATTAATTGATCCTTCAAGTGTATCATATATTTTCCCAATTTCTAATAATGTTGGTATGTTAGCAACTGGATCAATTGCAGATGCACGTTCGTTAGCAACTAGAGCTAGAAGTGAAAGTGCAGAATATAAATATAAATATGGATATGAAATGCCAGTTGATGTTTTAACTAAAAGAATGGCAAATTTATCACAAATATATACACAAAGAGCATATATGAGACCAATGGGAGTTGCATTAACATTTATTAGTTTTGATGAAGAAAATGGTCCAAGTTTATTAAAGACTGATCCAGCTGGATATTATTTTAGTGCAAAGGCAATTTCAACAGGTCCAAAACAAAGTGAAGTTGTTACAATTGTTGAAAGAGATTTTAAGAAAGCATTAAAGAAAGATTCTGAAAATAAAGTAATAATTAAGGGTGATTGGAAAAAACTTGTAGAATATGGTATTACAACATTAAGTAATGCATTAAGTACAGATTTTAGAAAAAATGATTTAGAGATTGGTATTTCAACAAAGGAAGGTTTTAAAGTTTTAACAGTTGAAGAAATTGATGAAAGACTTGTATCAATTGCTGAACAAGATTAGAATTAATAAAATGTTTCTAAATATGTTGTATAACTAGTATTATAAGATTATAAGATTATAAACTATTGAATTCAAGTAAATTATACAAATAAAAGACTCTCTACTCTTATACTC
>JAJMAS010000211.1:0-13902 GCA_030565065.1 Pichia cephalocereana | reverse complement strand
TCAAATTTTTGAGGTCACGTGATTTGAAATTTTTGTAAATTTTTACATGATTTACATTTTTCAAAAATCAATCAAATGAAAACAAAATAATTTGGTGAATTAACCATCAACTAAATAAAAAAACATAAAATTATTAGTTTAATGTTCTTAAAATCAAACAAAATATTACATCTATTATTGAACTAATACAAACTTATTTAAACAGTCTTAGATACTATATAAACAATGGAATCTCAATTGCGCCACCAACAGTTTCAATTCCATTCCCATTACCACTTTTATCATCTTTCTTTTTACTTTTAGTCTTTTTATTTGGAATTCTTGATCTTTTATTAATATCATTTGATGCTCTTTTTCTTCTCCTTAAATTATTATTTTCATCATCACTCTCTCCATCTTCAAACATAGTTTTCTCAACTTCAATATCTCCATTACCTGACTCACCACCAACAGGTATTGGATGTCCTAATAATGACATTGTTAATTGTTCGGTAAGCTTTAAAATATTTTTATCACTTTCTTTCTCCTTTTCCCTTTCCTTCTTGCTAACATTTTTCCTTTCACTGATTTTTTCAATTGGTATATATTCTACATCATTATGTGTACTGCTGATATTGTTGATATTACTATGATTATGATTCTCAATTTGTTCAAATTCTGCTCCAACATTTCCAAAAAAATCATCTAATGTTATCAGTTGACCATCATTACCAATTCTAATTGTTTGAATATCTCTATCATCTTTGATTATCTGTTCAACAAACTTATTTTCATATCCTAATTTACCCAATAATGATACATTAACATTCTCATTGTTGATTGTGAAAAGTTCATTAAATGATATACTCTCAAGCGTAACAAATTCAATACTTGAACCATATAATCCATTTAATTCTGGTTGTTGATTATATTCAGTTTTTCCCAATAATAAAAGTAATGATGTTATTCCATTCATATCTTTTCGAAGTTTGATCATTTTGGAAAGTTTAATTGCCTTTAACAGTTTAGAAAAGTTTTCAAAATGATATGTTGAAGATAATGATAAATCGTTACAATCAGTAAATTCATATTCATTCTCACTTGATGTAGTTAAAACTGGTTTGAATAAATTGAACAATGGAATATTAGTTTTCCTTTGTGGAATAATTAATTTTGAAAACCCTATAGTATCAGATTTGGATTTTGAAATGAAAATCAGTTCGTTGTTTTTGATGTTTGTACCTTCATTAAAGTTAGTATTATTCAAGAAATCATTTGATTTGGATTTCTTACAATATAAAATAAATTTTTCAGTACTTAAGTCGTTCATATCTTTAATTGTATCATGTAGTATATTTGCCTTGAGAATAATATCAAATAAAATCTTGGTTGAATCTAATCTGAAAATACTATCATCCATCATATTATCAATCATTTTCAAAGCCAATTCATTCTCTTCATCGAATACCTCAGAATTGACATTATTATTATTTTGTTTCTTATTTGCTTTTTCCTTCCGTTTCCCCTTATACTTTTTAGCTTGATCTTCAGTATAGTACGTATTTAACTCACATTTCTCAACAATTGATTCATCTTCAAAGATTATCAAAAAGGGATCACCATCTCTTTCATATCTGAATGTACAAGTTACATCTGTGTCCATATTCTTTTTCTCCCTAACATGAATATTAATAGTTTCAAGGAATGAAGTTAAATTGATTTGTATTATGATTACTGCATCCTTATCAAAACCGTTTATAACATAATTATCTCCATTCCCCTCTTCATCATCTTCGTCATCATTATTCGATAAATCTGTATCATCTGCATACAAATCAGAATCGGTATATTCAGCCTTTCTCCAAAGACCATTAAATGTGAACTCATCAAAAACTTTTTTATTTAGATTCAATCTAATTTTACTAATATTACCATCACTTATACTAAAGCAAATACCATCTGATGAAATTTCTAATGATCCAAAATTACCAAAGGATTCAACTGAATTTATAAGTTTATGCAATAGATGAATATTTTGACTTTTTGCTTCAAATTGTGGTATTTTATCCAGACTTGAAGTGGAATTATTAATGATACTTTTCTGATTTCCTAAGTTTATATTACTTCTTCTATTGTCTTTATTATAATTGCTATTTCTATTTAAGTCATTATCTTGATCTGGCTCAGCAATGCTATTTCGGCCAAAACTATTCCTTTCGGACAATGTAATCCCTGTAGATATTAAGTCTGGAACAGTACTTATATTAGTAACTGGGGAGGTCATTATTTTCCGACAAATAACTCAGTCTCTTCTCTATGTTTAACCTACTGAAATTGTAAAAGAATGTTGTAGAGAAACGCCAAAATGACCATGACATACAGTTAAAGAGACCGTGAGTGTCTCTGTTTCAGAACTTCTATTTAAAGCGCTGGTTTTCCCACTAAAGCTCTTTCCGATATCTCTTACATTCTTGTCACTCTTTTCTTTCTACAAGTATCAACAGTGAGTTTCATGTACAAACATCCAGCATTAGGTTACTGGCTGCTTGTATAAGTCACTCTTTACAACAAGCGTGCAAATTTCACACTTTGTTAATAGTTGGTATCTTCAGGTTTTGTTATCAAATTTCATGATCATTCAAAAATTGTTTTATTATCATTAATAGATCTTTCACTGGCATTTGTCTATGAAGTGAAACTACCACATTTCCAACAACCATTCTCGAATCTTCTATCACATTCCCTTGGGTCATTATTAGCACCACAAATAGCACAATTTTTAGGATTTCTTCTTCTTCTAACATTTCTTCCACCATGATTTCCGTTATTATTGTCGTCTACAGAATAATTGTTGTTGTTAACCAAGTTGGTATTTATTGAAGTGTAGTTGTCATTGTGTTTTTTCTTGATAAATTCTCTCAAGACATTTTCTTTTGATCTAATATTGGTTATTGACTTGAGTTTGTTGTAGACTGCATCAATAAGTAAAGGGATATTGTTGTCTTCTTTATTGATAAATTCTTCAATGATTTTTAAAATATCTTGGCAATTATAGTCTAAATCAAAGTTGAAGGCCAAATGTGCACAAATCTGTTTATTTGGCATTTCATATTTAGATAATTTCATAATTAAAGCTAATTCTTCCCATTGATTGAGTGTTTGAAATCTATCATTGGATAAGTTGAATCTGTAATCTCTGATTCTTAACATGCACTCTTGGATATCTAAAACTAAGCCACAAGCAGTTAATATTTCATGCAACATGGTTTGTGCATGATCATTAGTGTTCTTACCGAATTCACCAATTTTAACGGTTTTAAAAAATAATTGCTTGATGACCGGTTCTTGATCAAAGTTGCATCGACCATTCTATTTGAAATCTTTTTAAAACCAATTCTGGAACAGTTGTTGTTAATATCGAACCACCATCTGTTAACAGTAACGATCTATAGTTTTAAATATGTATAATAAACAATTTTTATGGTTTTGACATTTTAATCTATAAATTTTTGACTAGAGCTTCACCAAACATAATATTCAAAAGGGTTTGTTGCCAATATCAATTTTTTTCAATTTTTACTAGCTTACGTAATACACAATAACGCAACAAAACTGTCTTTGCACAACTTTAAAACAAGCAATGCCCGTGTAGCGTAATGGTTAACGCGTTTGACTTCTAATCAAAAGATTCTGGGTTCGACTCCCAGCATGGGTGACAGGCATTTGCTATTATTTTTTTAATCTTTTTGCTTTGAACATGATTCTAATATCAATTGTGATATTCAATTAGATCAATTATTTTTGTCCTGGAATTGTTTTAATATTAATATTTATCGTAACATCTTAAACATTTTAAACATTTATTAGCACTATATATAATACATAAAACTAACCATTTTCTATTAAATGGTCAATTCTTCTCTAAATTTTTGAATTTCCTTTGTTAATTGTTTACATCTTAATTGAGCTTCCATTTCTCTTTTAGCTAAACTATCATAGCTTAAATTGATTTTTTCAATTGTTTGATCAAGATGTCTAATTTCTTCATCTGAATGTTTCTTTGATCTTTCTAAATCTTTATTACGAATTTCCAAATCTTTAATCATTCTAGTTAAATTATCAATTTTATAGTTTTCATTACGTTGAATTGAACTACTTGTAAATAATTTTTCATCTAATTCATTCATACGTTTATTCCAATGTATATCTTGGGCTTGAAGTTCGGCTTTGAACTTTTCATTATTTGATTTTATTTTTTCATGTAATTCAAGGTTCAGTTTTGTTAATTCTTTGTTTTCTTCAACTGTCTTCAAATGAGCAGCATTGATTTCATTGAATTCTTCATTAAGTTTAGCATATTTATCTTGTATTTCAACCATTCTTTCATTCATATTTGCAAGATTTGCATCAGATAATGATAATTTTTCAGTTAACTGTTCAACAAGAACTGCATTATTAGCATCATTTCTGACCTTTGCCAAATGTTCATCGAATTTAATCGTAATCTCATGAAGTTTATTTTCTAATATACGTTTTGAATTGAATAAATCATCACGTTCTCTAACTAAATCATTATTTGTAACTTTCAAAACATTCACTTGTTGAGATAGATTTTGAACTTTCAAAACATTTTCCTTAACTTCACCTAATAATCCTTCATTCTTTTGAATACAATCAGTCAATGCTTTTGTTAGTTTAGCCTTTTCTTTGGAAAGTTCAGAATTACTGAATTTAACAGAGGTAATGTCTTTTCTACATATTTCTAATTGAAGATTTTGGTTCTTTAGCATCTTACCCAATTCAGTTTCCTTATTCAAACTTTTAATCAATTCAGCATTAAGTCTTTTGATTTCGGACTCTTGATGTTCATGGTTAACGGATTTAACAGTTTTTCTCAATTCTTCACTATTCTCAAATCTTTCTCTCAAACTATTATATTGTTCTTTAAGTTGTTCAATTTCAAAATTTTTGTCTGAAATGTTCTTCGCAAGATCTCTTATGGTTTCATTCAATTTATTGACTTGGCTATCACTTTCCTCATACTTGTATTGCACTCTTTTAACTTTCTCCTTTAAATGATTAATCTCATCCATGAATTTAATACGTTCTATATTCAAACTTTGTAATTCAACTTCAGCCTTAGATAACTTGGAATAATAATCCTCTGACCTATCCTTATAAAGTTCAACACTTGAAGTTAATGCACTATTTTTAACTTGAACAGTTTTCAAGTTATTTTTCAATTGAATTATTTCCTCTTCTTGTTCAAATCTACCACTATTACCCTTTTCTAAACGATTCAGTTTGGTTTTAGCTTCATTTAATGCAGAAATTAGTCTTAAATTTTCATGCTTTAATTTCATATTTGGAGCTTGATCAACACTATTTTCATCATTAACATTGGAATTTAGAATATTTTTATTATCAGAAAGAATATTTGAATTTTGTTTTGATTTAATTCTGAGATCTTTAATTTGTTCCTTCAAAGCATTAATTTCAATCTCTGACATTAAAAATTTATTTTTGTATTCTAAAGAATCAGCATCTAATAAATTAAATGGATTTAGATCACCATTATCATTCCCTTTATTCTTACCTTTATAATACATAACATCTTTCTGTAATTGAACATAATGATCTTGTAACCTTTTATTTGATTCAATTTCAATTGCTAATTTTTCTCTTAATTCATCAGCTTCATTAACATCATTGAATATTTTAACATTTTCATTACTATCAAAACTATAATTATCAATAATAGGAGAGCTATTACTACTTGTAGTAGAGTTTTTGAATTTATCAAGGTAATCAGTTAAATTACCATTCTTTTTAATAATAGCCTTTAAGTTTCTATTTTCATAAGATTCAGATGCTAATCTTGTTCTTAATAATCTAACTTCTTCAGTTAATTTATGAGTCTCAGGTGAAATTTGCTTCTTCTTTTCATTAATTTCATATTGATTCATATATGCTTGTTCAGGATTATTGGTTCTTAATCTTAATTTTAATTGAGAATTATCAATTTCTAACATTTTCTTCTCCTTAATTGCTCTTTCAGTTTCATGTTTTGCATGTTCAAGTTTTAATTCTAAATCAATTGTAGCTTTCTTTCCAACTTCCAATTCCTTTTGAAGACCAGAAATTATAAGTTTAGTCTCTTCAAGCTCTTTGATATATTGTTGACGACCTTCATTAAATTCAATTTCATCATTGATTTTTTGATCTAAAAGTTTTTTAGTTTGTTGAAATTCATATTTTAATTGTTTAAACTTCTTCTTAATTTTATCAGATTGTTCATATGCTAGTTTCTTAGATTCATAATCTTCAACCATGACTAAATTTTTGGACAATTCATCCTTAGCAGTATTATATTTACTTCTTAAATCATTTAATTCAGCTTCAACATTATTCAAAGATTCTGTTTTAATTCTATTCTCCTTTGTAAGTTCACTATTTTCCTTAGATAATTTAGATACTTTATTCTTTAATTCATCAAGATTTTCAGATAATTCAGTATCCCTTGCTCTTTTCTCACGTTTAAGACTTGAAATTTCCATCTCTTTACTATCAATTACACTTTTCAATGATGCTAATTCATCTTTAATTAATTTAACCGATTTTAATTCAGATTCTAGTTTATTATTAAGCTTACTCTTAGCAGCTAGTAATTCTTCATTTTCTTTCTTTAAATTATTTAACTCATCAACATTTAAACTTGATAATTTATCCAATTGAGAATCTTTTTCCGTTATAACATTTTGTAATCTAGATGATGATTCACTCAGTTCAGCTAATTGTTTCTCTAACTTAACGATTGTTTTCCTTGATTCACCTAGATCAATATCTTTGTTATTAATAACTTCTCTATTTTGTTTAATTTCAATTTCCAAAGATTCAATTTTATTAGCAGTTGCTGTATGTTCAGTTAAATCATTATCTATCTTTGATTGGAGTTCCTTCAATTGAGATTGTAATTTCTTAATTTGTGATGTGTATTGAATTTCAACAATGTTTGAATCATCTAATCTTGGCTTCAATGATTTAATTAATTTAAACCATGGATCTGAACTATTTTCATCATATAATTTAAAATTTTTAATTAAAATTTTTGAAGCTCTTAATCTCTGAAGTTTTGTTTGGAAATCATTTCTTATTATTTTACCCCTTGCAATTGCATTGAATTTTGTGAAAATCAAACTTAATTTTTCCTCTCTTTTCTTCTCTAGTGAAGCTAAAACACCATTTCTGAAAAATAATTTAGTTAAACCAATTTTATAAACTTCAGGATCTAAATCTAATCCACTTAAAATAAGTTCACAAGTTTGTTTATATTCATTATTATTACTAAATTTTTGAGATGAACCATTGAAAAATGAATCAGATAAGATATTATAATAAGATGCAAATGTTTTAAAATCAATTCTATTTGGATAACCAGAACGTGCAATTCTAATACCTTCCAAAACACCATTACATCTCAATTGTTCTAACACAACTTTATCATTGAAAACATTTGGTTTTTTCTCCGAATTTGGTAAAATACAACGAACAAAATGTGGATAAGTTTTAGATAAATTATCCATTAATTGACTTAATTGTTCCTTATGACGATAAGTGACAGTTCTAAACATACCAGTTTTCTTTCTTGGAGAACCTTTAATTGGAGAATCTGATAAATTAAAATCATGAGATTGGAAAAACTCATTTATTAGAAAATTATCTGAATTTGAAAGTACTTCAATCATTGTTGAACTCAAAGGATCTTTATTTTTATTTAACCAACCATCAACTGAATAATCAACACTACCTGCATAATGTTTAATAACAAAACCATCTCTTAATTTATTTGCCTTAAAGATGAGTTTTGATTGATCAATTTTCTTTGCGTCTTTAACTTCTAATTCTTTGAATAATTTATCAATAAATGATTTATCTGAACCTTTTGGAACAATACATTCTTCATCAAGAATTGAGAAAATATTAGTTTTCTTTTTATCAATATTAGTACCTTCAATAAGTTCAATTGTTGGTTTTAATTCATTACCAAAATCAATATATTGCCAAGAAATACCTTCTTTCATATATTCACTTTGTTCAAGTACAAACATATGATGATTAAAGAATTGTTGTAATTTTTCATTTGTATAATTAATACATAATTGTTCAAAAGAATTTTTTTCAAAAATTTCAAAACCTGCAATATCCAAAATACCAATATAATTATCATTATTGAATGGAGAATCTAAGAATGCATTCTGTAGGGTATCATTGTTTTCTTTACTATTACTTCCAGTTCCATTTTTAAAATTTTCATTAATTTTATTAACTAAATATTCAAATAATTTTTCATATAAAGTTTTAGATAATGCATCAATTGAGAATTTAGCTTGACTTGCAGTTCTTTGTTGACTAACAATTTCTCTACCAACTTTTATCTTTGAATTTAAGAAAGATTTTCTAAAATCATTTGATGAAACACCTAATAATTTTGAAACATTTTCAATAATTAAATCTGAATCATCTGATATAACTGCTTGCTTTGTATCATTATTTGAATTTGAGAAATTGATATTACCTAATTGCAATATAATTGATAAAATTTGTAAAATATTAAGTATATCAAAATCTGTAAAATTCATTATTTTAAAAGCATTCATAAGATTGTTAAAATCTTCAGTATCATTAATTGTTTCAATTGAATTTGTTAAACCATTTTTCAAGTATTGGAAATCATTTAATGAGTAATTTGTATTTAATAATAATTTTTCAAGCATATCATTTGAAGCACCTTTTAATAATTGATAGAAAACATGATAATTTCTTTCATTTTTATCCTGTGATATAACTCTCGATTTCTCTAATAAATACCAATCAATATGAGCACCAGATAACTCATTATTTGAATTATTAATTTGAATTTTAATAAATTTACCAAATCTTGAAGAATTTAAATTTCTCACAGTTGTTGCATTACCAAAACTTTCTAAGATTGGATTTGCTTGTAGAATTTGATTTTCTAAAATTAATGCATTATCTTTATTATTTGAATTTGTTGAAACTGATAAAATATGCTGTAGAACTTTTTTAGTATTTTCAGTTTTACCAGCACCTGATTCACCAGTAACTAGAATACTTTGATCTTTCCTTTCATTAATTAAATTATTGAAAGCTTTTTGAGCAGTACCGAAAATATGAGGTGGTAATTTAATATTTGATGATGATGACGATGATGATGAATTATTTGAATCATTATCTGATTGTTGATTAGTTGAATACATTTTAATAAAATCAGAATTATAAATATTTATATTTTGATAAGGATTTAAAGCAACTAAGAATAAACCTGAATAAGTATAAATTTTATTATCAAAATATCGTAATTTTAAATTATTTAAAACTGAAGGTTCATTAAGATAAGTTAAAGAAGCCATGTCATCATAACCATCAAAAGCTGAAGGATTTGCCTTTTGAATATCTTTTAATGGTGCAGTTATTAATTTTTCATCATTATTATCAGTTAATTTTATTTGATAAAGATCTGTATCTTCATTATTGTCTTCATTTGAATTAATTTTTTTAATTATTTCACCTTTATAGAATATTCTATCATCAGATAGATTTAATCCGGTAACCCAGACTTCTCCTTGGTAGTTATCCATTAGTTAGTAAGTTAGTTTAGATATAGTAATAGCGAGTGAATAGGATACTACGATGGATATATGTATAGACTATTAGAAGATAGAAAATAGTAATAGACTTAATGTTTACGATATATTTTTTTGAAAACTTAAACAATTGATGTGTATTTACATGTTTATGTTTACTAATTACCGCTTTGAGAATAAGAGGGATTTTTAAAGAGAGACACGTATATGAGAGAGGTCGATGAGACGATTTTTTATTTATTTTTTATCTTCTATTTAAGGAGTTTAAGCTATTATAATCGAATTGCAGTTACAAGAGTAATTGAATTATTGTTCAATGTAATGTAATGTAATGTATAATTGCGATTGATTTTAATTATTTAATAGAAATAAATATTTGTAATTGTAATTTTATTTTGTTACTGAATTGAATAAGAAAAGAGAAGAAAGTTTTATATAAAAATATTATTATTATTATTATTAATTTAATGATGATGATGATAAATGAATAATATTTGTGTAATTAATTTATTCAGTAAATAATTCTTCCTTTAAATCAATACCTAATTCAGCTCTAACATCCTTTAATTCATCTAAATAAGCTTGATATTGTTCCTTATTTTCAACTTTAAATTTTAAACCTTCAAAAACTCTAACAGCAGTTGCATAATCATTAACTCTTCTACAAGCTCTTAAAGCTTTTTCAATAACTGAAGGTGAAGGAACTAAATCATATGAAAAACAATTATTTAAAACTCTTTGAACTTCAAATAAATCATAAGCTTCTTCAAATTCTTTTTCATATCTAGTTGAAAATTCATCAAAAGTTTCTTCATGATGATCAGAATAATTTCTAATTGAAGAAATTTTAAATAATGATGAATTATTTAATAATTGTTGTCTTGCAATAGGTTGAATTGCAAATTTTAAATTTTGTCTAGTAACAGCTCTAATAGTATTTGCAAACATTGTAATTGAAAAAGGGTGTGGATGGGAAACTTGTCTAGAATATAAGGGGTATTTTAATATAATAAAAAATGAGCAAATATAAGTCAAAGTAATAAGGTAATGGTATAATTTAATAATCTAATGTGTATAACCCACACACTTATAGTAGTAATCACTGGGAATTGAAAAAAAAAAAAAAGGAAAGAATTCCTTATTCATAAAATGTATTATGTAATCATCCATAATGAAAGAGAGAAAGTGGTCTGCTCCCTTTTTCAACGTTTCCTATTGGCTGAGTATTATTATTATAATTGGTGTACTGTAGTATAATAAATAAAATAATTCATTGTATTACATAATCAACTGATGAAAATTAAATTCGCGCTTTCCTTCAATTTCTTCAATTAATGACATAATCTTCTCTTCACTGTGTTTTATACCACCTAATTCTCTTATTTTATACTCTATTTTATCATTTGATTCCATTTTCATACCTTTCTCTCTTATACAATATATTATAGGATATGAATAATTACCATTCTTATAATCTTCTTTAATATCCTTAATATCATTCTTAATTTGATAAATAATTCCAAGTTTTTCACTAAATTTTAATAATTTTTCATCGATATTATCTTTATTTCTTATATCATCACTTATATCACTCACACACGATAAAATTAAAACACTTAGTTTGAATAATTCACTTGTTTTACCAATAACCATTTCCAGATATTCTTCCTCATTTGGACATATCTTATTATCACGCCAGTAAATTTCTTTACCTTGCCCAATATGTAATTTAATCATACTATTAACAAATATTTTATTTAATTCATTACCATTATATTTACCGTCACCATTACTTTCCAACTTCATTAATACTTCCCATGCTTTAAAATACATTAAATTACCTGCATTAATAGTACTTCCTATCCCATAAACTTTATGTGCACATAATTTACCCCTTCTAAATTCTCCATTATCTTCAATATCATCAATAATTAAACTTGATGTATGTAAAGTATCAATAAATTCTTTAATTATTTTCAATTTATCATTATTAACTTTATAATATAAATTAAAATAATCTAAAAGTTTATTTCTAAATCCTTTACCACTAGTATTATTCTTTAAATATGTATATGGTAATAATACAGTATTATTAATGTCTATATCAATATCTATATCCATACCTTTCTTATAAGAAGTCAGATCAAGCTGAGCCATTAAACTTAAATAAACGACGCCCTGTTGAAAAATCCAAGAAAAATTTCAATATCTCATTACGTAAGTTGGAACACTATATTTCAATCCTCTTTATCGATTCTTAACACATCATCACTTTATCATTAGAGACTTATTCATAACTGCATAACAATGGAAGCTGTACCACTACAATGGCTACAAACAATGCCACCAGTAACGAAAAGTTATATTTTATTATCATCTGCTTTATCAATAGCTGAATATACTGGATTTTTTAAATCATCAGATATTACAATTGAATCAGATTCTTTAACAAATAGTAATATAATATGGAAAATACCTTTAAATTTACTTTATAATGGATCAATTTCATTAGATTTTTTCACTAAATTATATTTTTTCACAAGATATTCAAATTGGTTAGAAACTTCATTTAATTCATCTTATTCATATCTTTGGATGACTACAATTTTAATTTCATTTATTTACATTTATTGTTCATTAATTGTTAATTTATTTATGTGGGGGCCAACATTGAAAACTGCTCTTTTATATATTTGGACAAAGAGAAATCCAAATGTTGAAGTTTTATTATTTGTTTTAATTATTAAAAGTGTTTGGGTACCTTGGGTTTCATTATTATTAGATATTTCATTATCAAGACGTAATAATAATTATAAATTTTGGTTAATTAATTTATCAGGTATTTTAATTGGTCATCTTTATTGGTTTATTAATGATCAATTACCAATATTATTTAAATCAAAATCAATTTTTAGACCTTATTGGGAATGGAGGAATGAAATTATTGAAGAAGTTAATGTAATTGAGAATAATGGTGATGAAAATGCCAATGAAAATGACACTCACGATAATATTGAAATAGATAATAATACACATAATGAACAACGAGATAATGATAATATAATTAGAAATGATAATGAAATTGAAATTATTGAAGATGATAATAATTCCATCAATGGATTTCAATTAGCACCTACAAATACCCTACATCAACGTTAATAATTTATTTATTATCTATATATAATATATCCTATAATTACACATGTCTATTTATGCTCTTTTATTTTTAAAATCTTTAACTGTATTATAATCCTCATATTTTAAACCATCAAAAATTGTTTCTTCATTAAAAATTTCATTATTATTTGAATCATATTTATCAATTATATTAATCATATTCTCAATTTTAGTAATGAATGATTCTTGACTTATATTAATCTTTTCATATTTGTTTTTCTCTATAATAGGTTGTTCATCCACTATTACAACTTCATCTTCTTCATTTTCTTCATCATTTCCTTCACCACTTTCTTCATTATCATTATTACCTTTAATAATATTCTCAAGTCTTTGTTCAAGTAAATTTTCCCTCTGAGTATCGGAAATTTCCAATTTATCAAGTCTTTTCTCATTCATTAAAAACTTATCATTACCAAAACTTTTACCCTCTATTTTATCATTATAACTTTTCCAAAACATTAAATTTTCATTCTTTTCAGTTACTTCATCAAGTACTTTTTTCAATAATTTATCATTTTGTAAATTTGGTGCTTTAATATTTTTAAATTTTCGTATTTTTTCATATCTTTTAATAATTTCATCCAATTTATCATTTTCAATTGTACCATTTAAAAAATTTTTCCTTTCAGGATCAAAATGTGTTATATTACTTACTTTTTCCTTATTTTCTTTAGATAATAAAAGTTTTAAACCTAAATTGGTATTCTTATTATCTTTATTTTGATAATCTATTTGAGTAATTGGTCCTCTAGGTTTAGCAGCTGATGATAAATCAATTAATCTCTGTAATCTTTCAAGTTGTTCAATTTTATAAGCTGGCATCTTTCTACCTTTCATTTCACCCTCAGTATATACTTTAACATCATTTTTCTTAACATCTGATAATTTTTTAGTATCAGTCTCTTCACTATTATTCTTTGATTGAACTTTCCTATTAGTTTTCCGTCCCTTAGGTTTTGTTTCTGCCTTTTTAATAACTTTATCAACTTTTTCAGTTTTCTCAACCTTATTACTTATCTTACCTATTTTAGCAGTTTTATCAACTTTATCAACTTTATCAACTTTATCAACTTTATCA
>JAJMAS010000210.1:0-14199 GCA_030565065.1 Pichia cephalocereana | reverse complement strand
AAATTTTTCACCGAAATGCTGGTGATTACTTAATTGAGAACCTCGGTTCTCGACATTATTTATTTTCAATTTCAAGAGAACTGGCATTTAAATAAACAAGTGGGTGAAGTGGTTTGATACATTGGATATATACTACACACACTGCAGTTTATCTCTTTCTACTTTCATTTACTCTATCACTGTCATTCTCTCCTTAAGTTACAGTCTTTGGCTGGTTTGATTGTGTTTAATTAGACGGTTTAACCCCCCCCTCATCCATTTAAAGAGCCATGCTGGATCTTTTCAAAAATATAATCTCAAGGAAAATTAGAGATAGAGAAGGTTCTGAAGTGGTATCTTCTGAATCATCATCATCTATTGTTGATACTAATAGTACTATCACTTCAATTAGTAATACCCCAATTAATAACCCAACTTCAAATGGTGAACAAAATAAATCTTCAATTAAAGTATTATTAGAAATTCATCCGGAACTTGCGGAATATTATTCTGAATTACATGAAAGATATTTACTTTCTGATAAAATTGGTGATGGTGCATTCTCAGTTGTCTATAAAGCCTATGATTCAAAGGAGAATAGATATTTAGCAATAAAAATTATAAATAAATTATCAATGAAACCTGATCAAATTGCTTCAATTTTAAAGGAAATTGCAATTATGAGACAACTTAATCATCCAAATATTGTTAAATTATATAATTATCAAAATTCAAATGATTCTAAATATTGTTTCCTATTCCTGGAATATATTGCAGGTGGAGAAATTTTTAATCAAATCATTAAATATACCTATTTAAGTGAAAATTTATCAAGACATATCTTAAGGCAAGTTGCATTCTCTGTTAAATATTTACATGATAATGGAATTGTTCATCGTGATATTAAACCGGAAAATTTATTATTTGAACCTTCAACTTTTATCCCTAGATCAAATGATGAACAATTATTAGCTCGTAGAAAATCAGATGATGATAATAAAGTTGATGAAGGTAAATTTACAATTAATAATGGTTCCGGTGGTATAGGTATTGTTAAATTAGCAGATTTCGGATTATCAACTCAATTACAAAATTCATTAGCTAGAACTCCTTGTGGTACTGTTGGTTATACATCTCCTGAACAACATATGAATGTTGGTTATGATAAAAAAGTTGATATGTGGGCATTAGGTTGTGTTTTATATACAATGGTTGTAGGTTTCCCACCATTTTATTCAAATACTCAAGATACTAATGATATTAATGAAAAAGTTATTAATGGTAAATATCAATTTCTTAAACCTTGGTTTGATGAAGTTTCAAATGAATGTAAATGTTTAATTTCAAATTTATTAACAGTTGATCCTCAAAAAAGATATTCAATTGAACAATTATTATCTGATCCTTGGTTAAATATTGGTTATGAAGATGATAATACAATTCAAAAAATGATGAAATCTTCAAATCCTGCTGATGATATACCAAAGACAACTTTTGATGATGGTTTATTTAAAACTTTTAGTGAAGATTTAATTAATACTGATAATGTTGGAGATTATTTCTCAGGTCATAATATAACTTGTGATGATGGTACTTTATTAACTCCAAGAGCTGAAGCTATCAAACTGGTTTTTGATACTGCAGGTTCAATGATGATACCTTCAAATGATAATAATAATAATAATAATAATAGAGTTATAGATATTGTTAATTTTGAAAAACCAACTAAAGTATTATCAAGTACTGATAGTATAAGTGATTTAGATTCAGATGCTTCAATTGAATTCAATGCACCAGAAAATATCTTTACAGGTAATTCAGAAGATGACGATGATGAGGAGGACGATGATGAAGATGAAGACGATGACGATGACGACGATATATCATTAGATTCTGAGGATGATACTGATGATTATCCAATAACATTAACAACATTATCTAAAACAAAAAGTCCAATGATTCGTCGGCATTTGGTTGAATCATCAACTTCATCATGTTTATCACCAGTTCATAGTCATGCAACAACTGCTACATTAACAACTCAAAGTACACAAAAATCACCATCATTAAAATCATCCAAATCAACTAAATCACTCAAATCAATCAAATCAATTGATGAAAAACCTGCAAAGAAAATTGCTTTCATTGTTAGTGATAGTGATAGTAAAAGAAGTGGTAGTATATCATCAGATTTATCAAATTTAAGTTTAAGTAGTGGTATGAGTACTAATTCTGGTATTATCAGATATGATTATTCAAATGCTGTTCATGATTATAATTATGAAAATAATGATAATATTAATAATACTACAATCAATGATTATGATAATCACGGTGATAAAACACCAATTGTTAGTGAGAGTACAATTAAACATAAAGAATTTAGATCACGTTGTCAAACACATACCCCATACGTTTTCAAGGGAGAAAATGAAGATGTTGAAATTGATTTAAATAAATTAGCAAATTTAAATATGAATCCATCTGAATCACTTGAAGATAAATTACAACAACATAGTGTTGTTCAATTACAATTAAATTCTGCAACAATTTTAAGTCGTCGTAATAAACAACGTGGAAATGAAGTTGCTTAGAGTTTATATTATTATTATTATTACATTTCCATTATTACATTTCCATTATTACATTTTCCATTCTACACTTCCATTCTACACTTCCATTTCTTTACATTTTTTTTCTCTTCTCTGTCTTTTACTTTTACTTTTTACTTTCAGTTTTCTTCTCTTTTTACCCATTGTCATTCCTTTCTTACTTTTTTGTCTATTATAGACACACACTCTCATACTTAGCATACACATACATACACACATTATAAACTTATATAATTTTTCTATAGCATTATAGCATTTGTATTTTTTAGACTTTCCTTCTTTATGGATTATATAAAACATAATCATCTATATTAACTGAATTATTATTAACGAGTTTAGCATTTACCTTATCATTTGAATTATATCTTTCTAATCCTTGTTGAAATGAAGAAACCAGTCCACATTCTAAATGACGATTAGCAACTCTAAATGACATTTTTTCATCATCACCACCATTGACACGAATAACTAAACATTGTGGTAATGTATTGATATCTTCTTGAGTACTTTTATTTTTGAAAAACTTAACATTTTCGGGTATTTGATTCCATGGATCTTTATTAAGCATTAAATAAAGTCCTTCTAATATAACAATTTTAGTTTTTGAATTAATTAAAACACCAGGATTAATTGGATCACCAACTGAATGATCAAATTGTGGTACTGATAAAAATTTCCAATTTTTCTTGAACAGTAATTCAACTAATTTAACTACATTATCACCATCAAATGATTCAGGACATCCACGTCTTGATATTAAATTCTGTGGTAATAATTTCAATGGTAAATGAAATCCATCCATTGGTACATGTACGGCGTTAAGAAATTCATCTGGGGTATTTGATTGTTTGTTAGAGTTGTATATTCCAATTGCTGTCTTTAAACCACCTTTACCAGTAATATATTGATCGGGTGTTATCATAGACGGTATTTCCAAAGTGATTTTAGTATTCTCATCTTCATTATTAAGCATATTCACCAATCGATTGGCAGATGTAGTTTTACCACTACCAGGCGGTCCATACAATAATACTATTATTCTTTCATTTGATTCCAATGCCCTTCGTTTTAAAATATTTGCCAATTCCTCCACTGATACGTTCATATCTTATTCTTTGAGCAATTGAATAAAGTATATAGGTATTAAATTAAGAAAAACGACCCTTAAACAGATCGATAAGGAAGCATTCATGAGACGAGAAAATGTCATGAGATCAAAATCAAAATCAAAACTTTTCATTATGCTTTTATCTTCTCATTGCCGCACAACCTTGTTCTCTACGCAACACTGGTCTCCGAAGAGTGTAGTATGGTGATAGAGAGTATATGTAATGAGTTCTATTAGTATTTATATAAGGAGGAATTTAGATTATAAAGTAAGTAAAGTAATAGATCAAACACGTGAGACTTTCCATAATCTTACACGACCAACATCATTAGCAGTTGCAAGATAACCACCTGAAGGAGCCCAAGCAACAGTTGAAACACGACCTAATGGAGTTCTAGCTGTTGGCCAATTAGGAACAACTTTCCCACTTTTAACTCTAATCAATCGAAGTGCATCTCTTGTTGTACGACTTGCAACACATAAAATACTATTATCAGGTGAAAATTCAATACTTGAAATTGAAGTTGTTAAAACTCCAATTGCACGAATTAATTCCTTTGTTGATCTATTATAAATATGAACATAACCTGAATTACAACCAACTGCAATATATTTACCATCAATTGATACACGTAGTGCTGTTAATCCAACAATTGAACCATCAGTCCATTTATTTATTAATTTACCACCACCATTTGCACCTGCAGTAAATTCCCATATTTCACCATTACTTGTACCAATAATTAATATATTATTATTTAAGAAACAAAGATCTGAAACTATACCTTCAGCTTTAACTGCATGAATCCATCTACCAGTTTCAATATCCATTAAATGAACCCAACCACTTGATCCAACAACTGCTAATAATTCACCATTTGATGAAACAACAAATTTTTCAAATGATTTTTGTCTATTTTCACCTGAATAAAGTCTTGTAATTTTTTCAACTGCACCACCTTCAACTGACCATTTCATCATATATTTTCTACGACCACCTGATAAAACAAA
This sequence comes from Pichia cephalocereana, assembly GCA_030565065.1. Lineage (NCBI taxonomy): Eukaryota > Fungi > Ascomycota > Pichiomycetes > Pichiales > Pichiaceae > Pichia > Pichia cephalocereana. Next base: position 9,489 of record JAJMAS010000210.1, on the reverse strand, counting down.
TGTTTTACCACGATTATTTTGTACAAATGATGCACTATTAACAGGTGACTGTCGCATATGTAATGATGTAATCATTTCATTTTGACGTCCATCAATATGAAATACACGTAATGTACGATCTAATCCACCAACTAATAATAATGGTTGTGTTGGATGGAAACTTAATGCATGAACTGGTCCATGTGATACACGTTTAATATTTGCATCAATTAATCTTTCAACTGATATTTCACCATTTCCACCTTCCTCTGGTGCATAACTTCTATTTTGTGATAAAAATTCCTTTAATGGATTAGATGAATTAGTGACAATTGAATGTGATGCACTACCAACTTTATCAAATAAATTGGCATTACCATTACTATTTTCATCATCAGAATTTAATTCAATATCTTCTTCATAATTATGTGTAGCCCATTCTGGTGCTGGAAATGTAGAATTATATTGTTTTTGTAATCTACCAATATATTCAGTACCTGCAATAAATCTTTCTTCCTCTCGTTGACGTAATTTACGTGTTCGATCAATTGATGAAATATCAATATTTAATCTCTCATCATCTGAATCTTCCCATGCATCTTCATCAGATTCATCATCATCATTACTTGATTCATCAGAATCAATATCCATTTTATTTTCATCATCAATTTCTTCACCTTCAGAATCATTGAAAAATAATTGATCATCATCTAATTGACCAATTTCACTTTCATTATCTGAATCATCCTTTTCACTATCAAATCCATATTCATGATTACCCATAGAATCTAAAAATTCATCCCTATCTGAATCAGATTGAAATTCTAAACCTTCATCATCACTATCTTCATCATCACTATTCATATGTTCAACATTTCTTAAATTTGATGCAAACCCTTCAACATCACCGAAAACCAATTTTGCCAAATACTTTTCCTCAGCATCGGGCAATTTAACCTCAACCTGTTTATTATTAATAGTGACAGTCTCCATTACTAGTTTTAACACTACTTATCCAGCAAAGAAAACACAATTTCAGATGTAAAAAGTGAAAAGTCTGAAAAAAATTAAAATTTTTTTTTCCACTGTGAAATTCCCAATGTGGCAGTGAGAAAGGAAAAATCAGCTCTCTCAATTTACTGCATGATTATTATTAAAGTCTTGCTAGAGGTTACTGTACTTCATATCATTCACACTTCTTTTAACAACGACATGTCTAACTATTACGATCCTCACACATACCGTATGTCACCTGCACTTTTACGTGCACGTCAACCTTATTTTGTCAGAAATATGATTGGTTTAGCCGTACTTATTGCAGTTCCTGTCTCAATTTACACTTATACCTATAGTTTTCTTAATCAAGATGATTTCGATGATATCCCAATTCCACCTCTTGATGATGCAACTATTAAGAAATTACAAGCGGAATATGAACATGAAAAGGGTAAAAATTAATAGTGTTGCTTCTATTCATTATATTTATTTTATATAGTTGTCCTTGTCTATAGTGTATTTATTTTTATGTTTATTAAAGAAAGAAAAAAAAATCAATTAAATTAAAGGTTATAGCTACTTCTATACTTTCAATACTCCATAACTTTATTAGCAATATCATAAAATATCTTCTTCAAAACTAATCTACTTCTCTCAACATATTCAGTATTCAATAATGGTGTGATTTTAACCCTATTATCAGGTGCAAATTCATATAATTCATCAAAAAATTCAACAAGTTGCTCATCTTGAATAACTTTCAACCCATCCTTCATATTATCATTTTGTAAATCACACCATTGTTGTTGAATTGTCAGTTCCGGAACTGTATGTCTATTTGACCAAACTCCTGACGCTGCAACTGCATTAGCTTCAGATGTTAAAAATAGTAATGTGTTATGTGCAATTCCTGAAAATGCAAGTGTTGCATCTGCCATGGAAAATGTATGCATGTAGATATTATTAAACTTTAAATGTGCATAATTATCATTATCTTTCTTACCTGATACAATATTAATGTAATCTTTCCCTTCATTTTCTGGAATATCTAAAAATGGGAATGAAAGATGATATCCAGTTGCAAATATTATATTATCAAAATCATGAATTATTAAACCATCCTCAAATTCAACACTTTTACCATCGTTGATTATACGTTTAATCCTAGCACATTTAGTATAGCCAATATTGGAATCATTCAAAATATCATTCATCCATTTACCTGGAACTAGTTTATTATCGGTTATAGGTTTGGGTGGTTCAACTATTAATTTATTTGTAGACAAATAAACTTCCTTACATGCTGGAATTAAATATTGTAAAATATCAATAGCACTAATACTTGACCCAACCAATAGTACTTTTTTACCTGTAAAATCCTTTGCATTTCTAAAAGATTTTGTATGAATCAGTGCATTTGCTGAATTATCACCTTTGAAAGATTTCAAATTTGTTATCTTTGGAATGAAAGGAATGTTAAATCTCCCAGTTGATATCATAACTGCATCAAATTGTTCCATTTTATCACCACCATCTTTACTTAAAACTTGAATATTCCATTTATTAGTACTTTCATCCTTGAAGATTTTCTCCACTGATGAATTAAATCTAATATGTTTTTTCAAATCATTCACATCACAAAATTTCTCCAAGTATTCCAAAACCTGTTCATGTTTAATAAACGGATAATATGGGTTCCTCTCAACATTCGTATCAGTTAACTCAATATTTTGTGCTGATGAAAACTTCATTGATCCCTCAGGAACATTTGTAAATAAATGATCATAAATACCTGATTTATCCCACATATTCTTAGAAATCTTCATTGATTGACAAAATTCATATGGTTTATTATATTCTTCAATATCATATGGGAAAGGTGGATCACAAATTTCACTATATCTCCATGTTCCTCCAATATCTGGTCCTTGTTCAAATAATACTATCTCATCAAATGCACAATTTGTTGGAAGTTTCTTATTATCTAAACTGTTATAACTATTTATAGTTGAGGAACCATCTTTGGAAGTATGCAAAAACTCATTCAATGCAACCAACCCACTTGGTCCTGCACCTATCACTGCTATTCTTTTAATGTCCATCGACGTTTAGGGTTAGAAAGAAATGAAAAAGAAGAAACTCATTCTTATTATCAACATCACATACATGACATGTCGGGATTACCATATTGGGTAATTTCCATATATCGTTCAAGTACTTGAAGTTATACCCCACTGATCATTTTGTATTCACCAAAACTTGCCATCCTATTGTAATTATAATTGTACTATTATATATCAAACATAAACAAAGCTTAGCTATTTATTGTTCATTAACATGAAATTTTGATTTTCAGTGATTTCGGAAATTGAAAAGTTTCCTTTTACGGAACTGAAAAACTTTTCCTTCTCTGGACAACATGACTCTCTGTGATGTGTGTACAGCTAAGGAATCCAAATACACCTGTCCAAAGTGTAAATGGAAGTACTGTTCATTAGTTTGTTTCAAAGATACTAAACATAAAGAACATGATGAAGATATTTTATCAAAAAAAGAAGAACCTGTAAATGAAGAAGAAACTACCAAGGAAGAGGACAAACCTACAGTTGAAGATGACGGTTCTGATCCAATGATGACTGAACTCTTGAAGAATGAACAGTTTCAGGACTATATCTCGTCACCTGTACTGCAGTTTCATATTCTTAGTATAATAGAAATCATCAACAATATAGGACTAACGAATGAATATGCAAAGGAAGGAAGGTTGGAAATTGCCAGTAGGAAACTGAATAATTTAAGAGAAGGTGGATTGGAAGAAAATGAGTTTGTTGAAGAGTTTGTACAATGGTTATTACAATGGTTAGAAACATATAGAGAGAATAATAAATAACTAAACACCACTATTATAATTGAAACTTATACTTTGGAACACCTTTGATGTTTAAACCTGAAACATCAATCTTATACAAAGCAGCACCTAAATCATCATCATTTGGTTCATCATCAGGTGTTAAACTTGCAGTTGTAACATATAAAGTATTAAAATCTTTACCACCAAATATACAACAAGTAACATTTTTACTTGGGAAAATCCATTCCATATCAATCTTACCATCTGGTGTAAAACGAACTACTTTATTACTACCCCATAGACAAACATATAAATTACCATCTGCATCAATACATGAACCATCAGGTGTACCATTATTAACAAACCATGGTTCCTTTGAATTGATATCAACTTCATTAGTTTCAACATTATATTTATATCTATAAATTGTACCATCTGTAGAATCTGTCCAATACATTAAACCTTTATTAATATCCCAATTAATACCATTTGGAATACCACAATCATCCCATAATTTAGTTAATGATTTGGAATCTTTATTTGATAATTTCCACATTGATCCAAATTTACCAGTTTCTTCATAATCCATAGTACCAATCCAATAAGATCCATCTGGTGCAATTGAACCATCATTTGATCTTAATTGTAATCCATTAATTATATTATCATTAGGATATTGAGCAATTGATGTAATTGAACCTGAATTTAAATCAAGAGTTGAAATACCCCTTTCAACACCACAAATTAACTTATTAACATCAGATGTTAATCCAATAACACCAATTGATTTATCTACAACGTAATTTTTAGGAATTGGTAATGGTTTATCACTGTTTGACAATTTTGAACATTCCGGAATAGTGAATACCGTTCCTGTTGGAATATCGATATAATATAAATTATCTGTTCTTTCATCGTATGTAACACCTTCTAATAATATTCCATGTGGTACCACATAGCTGTTTTCAACTTTAAATGTAGACATATTGTTTTGAATTGATGAAATAAAAGGGAAGAAAAGGAAGATCAAGCAAGGCTGGAGTAATAAGTAGAGATATCAAATTCGCATAACCACTACTTAGTTACATGAATGTCTTTCTTTTAGATATGGATCAATACGATATTTCATTGACGCAAGTACATGCACCATTGGTTGTCATCCAGGGTATATCTAAGACACTACGTCCTACAATATCCAATAATGAAAATGAAAATTCCACCGATTCATCATTATATGGGTTAGAAATTACAATTGAACGTCAATTAGATGATATTCAATCAATTTATGTTGAAAGATTTGTTAAAATATTGGAACAATATAATAATAGAGGTAAATATTGGTGGTGTGGTAGTAATGGTAGTAATACAATATCTAATGGAATGTGGTTTAATATTAAATATGTTGAAAAAAATTGTCAAATTGTTGTTAATGGATCAGGATCACAATTATCACCATATAATTCAAATAGTCAATATTATGGATCACTATTACCATTAGAATGGATTAAGAAGTATTCTGAATATTTACCAAGTGTTTTCATTACAGTATATGAAATTAAGAAAGATGATAAATTAGATGCATTAATGATTGATGAAATTAGTAGGATTAAATCAAGATTTAAAAATAGTAATATTGAATATGTTGTTTTATTAATAAAGCAAGAAAGTATTGATAAAATAGATGATTCACGTATGAGTGAATTAATTTCTAAAATTACAAGTGGTGGTAAAACTTCACTATATATAATGAATGAAGGTAATGATGAAGATTCAATTAGGGAACAAAATATTTTTTGTAAGAAATTATTATTTAAAATAAGGAAATATTCTAATGATTTCTTTGATTTAAAGATAAATAAATTAAAGGAAAAACCAATCAAGGATGATCAATACTTGGAGAATTTTTTCAAAACTAGAAACTTAATTAAAATGACATTATTCGAACAATTTAAAAATATTAATGATTATTCAACAAAATTATTGGAATATTCATATGATAAATTATTATCAATATTAAAATCACTTGATGAAACACCATATCCTTTACCCTATAGGCAAATATGTCAATGGTTAGATATAATTTGTTTACATATTGTTCGTGCTTGTATTAAATTACATGATTATAATATATCATATCGTAAATTTATGTTTCATTTAGAGAAATTACCATTGATTAATGATAAAATTTTCAATACTACATGGATATCTAATCAATATAAATGGTTTGGAGAATTAATTAAATATTCAAATGATGAAAATTTAATTATTGAAGGTCCAATGTTATCAAGTAATAATCCTATATTGAAGGGTAAAAATATTATTAAAAATTCAATTATTTTCAATAGTTTCAATTTACCACAAAATGGATTTATTTTCTTAGAAGCTTTTAAATATAGGAAACATGCTGAAATGAAAGGAGAGGCAACAATTAATGATAAGAAAACGTTACTTAATTGGTCATTAGATTCATTTAATAAGGCTAAAGATGGGAAATTTAATAGAATTGAATCATATATTTACATAATGTTAGGTGATTTATATTATAGTGAAAAGAATTATAGTATGGCAGTTAATAATTATAATTCCGTGTTGTCAATTTATAGACTTGAAAAATGGAAATTATTAATTAGAGAAATTTTAATAAAGATATTAAAATGTTATATTAAACTTTCAAGGGTTAATGAAGCCAAAAAAGTATTTATCGAATTAATTTGTGTTTATGATAATGATAATGAGAAGTTTAAAGAGTTTTTGACAGAATCAAGGGATAAAATAGATAGTTTAGAGTTAGTTGAAGATGACTCACAATCAATTATACTGAAAGAAGAGGATGAAGAGGATGAACGTGAAGTATTTATAAAGGAAAAGATATTCAATGTTGATGCAGTTGTTAGAAAATACCAAAACTTAATGAAAGATGGAGTTAATGTTCAGGTAGTTATTGAAAAATTTAGTAAAGTTGAAGACTTGGAAATCACAAAAGTAGAAGTTGATATTGGTAAAATCGGTAATGAAGAAGTTAATATTCAAAAAGTTATTCAAAACAAGGATAATAATTTTATATTCAATAAAGGACAATTAATAATAAATATGAATATACCATTTAAACAAATTGGTAAATTTTATATATCACATATTAAAATCAATGGAAGTGTCAATAGTATTAAATTTAATACAAATACTAATATAGATGTAAGTAAATACGAGAGATTCGTTACATGGTATAATGAAGATGGTAAAACTGAGAGTATACTTTGTCATAATCCACGTAATGAATTTAAGATAATGCCAAGAATACCTAAAATTAAAGTTGTGCTAAAATATGATAATGTTACATATAATGGACGTAATTGTCCTATTAATATGATATTTGAGAATGAAGATGTTAATGAAGGAGAAGATGTTGAAATTGATGTTAAAGGGTGTGCTATGATTAAAGATAAGAAATTTTCTATTGAATGTAATGAAGGATATGAAAAGGAGGATAAAATTTTGAAAACTGGTTCCAAGAAGTTGATGAAATGGAATGTAAAGATACCACAAATACGTAATCTTAAACGAGATATTAATAAAAGTGAAGAATGTTATATTAAATTTGAAATAAGTTATAAATTAATTAATGAATTTAATGTAAATGTTCAAGTTGAAAAAGAGGCAAGAATCAAAATATTAGAGATTTTTGATTGGAATAGTGAAATATGTGTTGAGAATATCAATAAAGATGGTAATTTACAGGATAAAAGAGTTTGGAATATTAAAAGTATTGTTAAAAATTTAACTTTTGAAGATTTACATATTAAGAATTTAAGATTTAAAGTCAAGGGAAGTAAAGAAATTGAAGCGGTAATTCATTGTGATGATGAAGAAGGTAAACTTAAAGAATTTAAAGAATTTAAAGTTAAAGATAGTAAAATTATTGAATCCAAACTTGAAGTTAAGGCAATTAATGGTTTTATTGGAGAGGTACCAATATTAGTTGAATGTAATATAATTTATGAAGATATTAAAGGTAATGAAGAAATTTATATTGCAGAAGTTTTCAATGGTATAATAAGAATTGGAGAACCAAGAGTTATAGTTGATTTAATTGAAAATACTGAAGAAATTGTTAAAATTTTATATAAAGTTGAAAATCCTAGTGAAAATACAATTATTTGTCAAACAAATCATTCAAAAATTGATGGTATGATGATGAATGAATATATTAAGAATGGTACATTTAAGGTTAATTCAGGTAAATATTTTAATATTATACAAGAATATAATATTTCTAAATGTATTGTTAAAATTGATATTAAATTACCAGAATTTGCAATTTATGATAAAATTAATGGAATTTTAATGAGAATTTGGAGTTGTAATGAAAAGCTTAAAATTGAAGATGGTAGAATTGTTAAATTTCAAATTATATAAAAAGTTTTATAAAAATACTTAATTAATTAATTTTTAATAATTCAACATCAAAGACTAAAGTTGACATTGGTGGGATAAGACCTGGGAAACCTCTATTACCATAAGCCATTAAAGGTGGAACTGTAAGACGAGCTTTTTCACCTAATGATAATTTAGCAAAACCTTGTTCCCAACCTTGAATAACCATACCTTGACCAATAGTAAATTGGAAAGGTTTATTTCTATCAATTGATGAATCAAATTTTCTACCATTTGTTAAAGTACCAGTATAATGAACTGTTAATAAATCACCATTTTTTGGGAAAGTTTTACCATCACCTGGAGTGATAATTTCAATTTGTAATTCAGTTGGAGCAGCAGTTGACATTGAACGATAAATAGGTCTTGTAATTGATGATCTAATTAAAGGTCTTAAAGCAGATAACATGGTGATACTAAATGAAAGAATTTGCAGTTGGGAAAAAAGGTGGAGTTGAGAAAAGAAGGGGGAAGGGCGAATTGAGGTCTTTTTATAATAAGACGTTCTTTCCTTTATTTACAATGACTAATATACATCCAAGATATAGGGAATCACATGTCTATAATCACGATACATGTAGTAGAAATGCAATGAGCATTGAAATCTTTTTAGATTATAATTGTCCATATTCTGGTAAAATGTTTAAAAAGATAATTGAAGAAGTAATTCCACAATTAATTAAAATTGATGGTAATATAAACAATTATGAATTTACATTTGTTAATGTTATTCAACCATGGCATGGAATTCAAAGTAGTATTTTACATGATGTATCATTTGCAATTAGTAGAGTAATACCAAAGGCATTTTATCCTATAAGTAAAATATTATTTGATAATATTGAGAAATTTTATGATAGTGAAGTAATTAATAAAAGTCGTAATGAAATTGTTGAAGAAATTTTACAATTAATTCCAGAAGAGATAATTTCAAGTTCAGGAATAGCTAAAATTAAAGAATTACTTTCATTAAAGGGTGATGGTAATATGGGTAATGGAGTTGGAATTGATAATAAATATTTTACAAGATATTCACGTACATTAGGTATTCATATGACACCAACAGTTGTTGTTAATGGTATAATTCAATCACAAATTGAGAGTAGTACAAAAAGTACTAAGATTATTGAAATATTGAAAAATTTATAAAAAAATAATATAAGCTAGACTTATTTAAATTAATAAAGTTTCAATTTTATCCTTAACACCATAAATTTGATTTTTAATAGTTG
>JAJMAS010000207.1:0-14625 GCA_030565065.1 Pichia cephalocereana | reverse complement strand
CATAACTCCATCAATAGTTAATGGAATCAAAAACTAAGTACATGATTGGATAGAGGAAACGCGCGGCTACAAATGTGATATTTATGAGATACTGGTGAGGGGGAAACCATAGACTTAGGATTCTGGGAAATTTTCTTAAATCGCTAAAAAACATATTATAAGTAGGGATTATGAATAAAACGTTCCGGGTCAAATTAAGTGGCTTATTCGCGAGGTTTTAAAACTGTTTTAGTGGGGGGTGGTAGTGGGCGGAGGGTATTCGGGAAGATAAGGAGAGGTATTATAATATTATAACTTAGAGGAACTATATATAATCATCCCTGTTTTTATAATATAGGAATTGTTCTTTTTATATCTTTAATTAATAACTAAAACGATATGGGGAATGTACCTGGGAAGGAAGCTAATGGAAATAATAATGGTAATGGTAGTATGTCAACAGCTGCATTTACAAGAGAATTTTTAGGTGGTGATAGTAGAGGACATTTAAATAGTAATTTAAATGGGCAAATTACTAATGGATTCAGGTATAATAGTAGAAAGGGTAAATATTCTGAGGATCCACTTGTTAAACAAAGGAGGAAAGAGAGGGAAATTGAGAAGAGTAAATATAGGAATAAACAAATTATGAATTTAGTTGTTAAAATTAATGAAAATGTTGATGGAGGATATTTAGCTCCATATGATTGTTATAAATATGAATTAGATTATGAAACTGATATTGTACGTGATTTAATAATTAATAGAGAATTATCACCATTTTTTATACCATTACAAGATTTTAATGAAAATTGGACAAATGATGAATTGATTGAATATATTTTAGATAATATTAAATTACATGAAAATATTAAACCAGGAGATTTAGAAGATAATTTTGAAGATCCTAATGAACATAGATTACATATATCTGCAAGTTCATTAAAACGAAAAGAGATTAAGATTCAAAAAATGAAAATGAAGGAGAATGCAGCTGAATTACAAAATACTGAAAATATTAAATTTCTAAAAGATATTAAAAATCGTCAAAATACTAAAAATAAGGATAAGGATAAATATTTACAAATACCATCAAATGATTTATTAATTAAATTATATAAAGATAGTGAAGAATGTCCAATTTGTTTTCTATTTTATCCAAAATATTTAAATATTACAACATGTTGTTCACAACCAATTTGTAGTGAATGTTTTGTTCAAATGAAGAGACTTGAACCACATTTCCCACATGATGAAGAAGATAATACTAGGGATGATGAAGATAAAGATCCAAATAGTTTAATTAGTGAAGTTGTTAAATGTCCATTTTGTGCAATTAGTTCATTTGGTATAACGTATACACCACCAAAGGATATTAATGTTGGTATAAATGGTAAATGTTTACCTGGAGAGTATGTAAATAATGACAGTAATGATAATGAAAGTAATCAAAGTAATGATGATAATTATGATAATGATGATAATGAGATTACGGAATTAGATATGGAAGATCCATTTACAAAGAAGAATATACCATTTGTTAATAGTAATAATGAGATAAAGAATAAATCTCCATCAATTATAACAATTGATCAAATTCGACCAGATTGGGAACAAAAATTATTAAGTGCACGTACTAAGATGGCACGTAGATCAGCTGCAGCAACAGCACTGCATGCAACATCACTTTTACAAGAACATAGTGGACAAGGAAATGGAAATGGAAATGGACATGGACATAATCATAATCATAATACGAACCAAAGTCCGAACAATAGAAGTAGAGGTGATAGTAATAGAACTAGTGGTAGTCAATTAGAGGCAATACTGATTGAGGAAGCAGTTAGATTATCATTACTGGATGAGGAAGAACGTAAATTAAGAGAAAGAGAGAAGGAGAGACGTAAGAAGTAGTATAATAAGTAATTATGTAATGTAATTGTAATTGTAATTGTAAATATAATACAAGAGTCATAGTGATAATAGTAATAAAAAGAAAAAGAAAAGACACTAAGAAGAGCGCTTAAATTGTTGAAAATTACTTATTATGAAAATTGGTGAAAATTTGATTGACATTAGAGCGTCATTTCTGCAATGTCTCTTTAAATTGATTGTTTTATTGTGTTTTTAACGGTTTATTATATTGTTTTATATTATTACTATTACTATCACTACTTACAACTGAAGAGACAATATGGATTCTGCGTCCATCTGGGACATTTATAATACTGCTACTAAACTATTACCTCTATCTGAAAGAATGAATAACAGAACCGTTCGTCAACAGTCTGCTAATATTCAACAGTCAAAGAGAAATACTTCAAATAATAATAATATTATTATTAATGATAATAACACTTCAACAACTATGATGAATACTTTGAATAATATCAATAATGAAGATATTATATCTATGGATTTACTTACTCCGTTAACTTCTTCTCCGGCTACTTCAATAACTAATGCTTTGAAGAGTAATAATAATAGTAATACTAATAATAATAGTAATAATAGTGTCAATAACAATAACGGTAATAGTAATGATAATAATAATAATAATAATAATAACAATGCTAATAACAATAATACTACAAATAATAATACTGATACTACCAACAATAATGACACTAATAATAACAACAACAACAACAACACAAATTCAAAACTAACTCCAAATTCGTTAACTGAAAGTCCAACATCAGCTACTATTACAACTTCAAATGATATTAAGGGTCCTTCATCATCTTCAACATCATCATCTTCAGCTTTTTCAGAATTAACTAATATCAATAATCAACTTAATCCAATACCTTCAAATATTGATAATAATACAGTATCTTCAATAGATCCAAAAACTACTTCATTATCAAATTCTTCAAATCATTTATATTCTCCTTCAAATTTAGGTATGAATATTGGTATTGATATGGATATTAATATGAATCAAAATTATGCTTTTGCTGATCTGTTAGATTTTAAAAATGAAATTTCAAATGATGTTGATAATGATAATGATATTACAATGAATAATTTAGATTTCGATGTTTTAAGAGAATTACAACAAATTAATGATTCAACAATGTTAAATTTAAATCATCTTAATAATAACATGAATTTAAATATGAATATGAACAATAATAATAACAACATTTTTGATGATAAAGAAATTAAAACTATTAAACCATTAGATATTAAAATTAAATCAGATACTTCTGTATCTTTAAATAATCAAAATATAATAACAAATAATGACTCAAAAAGTAAAAGTAACAATAATAACACTGAAAAGATCAAAAAACCTTCAAATAAATCAAATAATATTGATATAATACAGGGTAAAAATATTTTATCTTCAACACCTCAACCTAATGAATTACAAACTCAAGCAAGACAATCAAATAAGAATGTTTCATCATCAGTTCCAACTAAAATTGCTTCAAAGCAAATTTTAACTTGTAATAATTGTGGTACAACTAAAACACCTCTTTGGAGAAAAGATCCTGATGGAAATACTCTGTGTAATGCTTGTGGTTTATTCTTAAAGTTACATGGAACAATGAGACCATTATCATTGAAAACTGATGTTATTAAAAAGAGAAATTCAAAGAGACAATCAATGAGTGCTCAAGGTGAAGGTTATAAAAACTTATCGACATTAACACAAAATCAATTGAAAAATCAATTACAAAGTAATAACAATAATAACAATATGACTTCTAATAATTTATCACAAAATTTTACTTCACCTGATTTTATAATAGCTTCACAATCATATCAATCCCCAAAATCATATTCATTCTTTCCTCAGAGTGTACCAAATTCTCAAACTTTGAAAAATAATAGTTCAATGTATCAAAATCAAATTCAGTTTAAATCAAATGATCGACATATGAATCAATCATCAAATATTCCAATTGCTTCTAAAATTATAAATATAAATTCAAATAATTCTTCAACTTCTCTCTCACATTTATCAAATTCAAATTCATCATTATCACGTTCGAAAAATGTACCAATTTTACCAAAACCTTCAAAAGATTCTTCATCTCCTGGTACTCCAAGAAATTCATTTCATGTAAATTCATCAATTTCTCAACCTCAAGATATACCACAGTTTAAAAGAAGAAGATCTAAATTAAATTTATCAACATCACAAAATTCTCAACCTTCATCTCCTTCAACTGCAGTCTCATTTTCACCTTCATCATCTGTTGCATATTCTCCAATAAATAATATGACAAATAATCAATCATCATCATATCATTCACCTGTTAATAATATTAATCCAAGTTCACCTGCTAATAGTTTATCAATGTTTGGGAAATCAAATTCAAGACATAATTCAATTTCTTCATCTTCTTCATATAATTTATATCAAGATATTAATACAAAACGTGGATTATCAAGTAATAATATTGCACAATTAAATTCATATAATCTAACATCAAACCTTACAAATGGTATAACTAATATATCAAATAATAATATGAATTCACCAAATAGTCCAGGTTCTTTACCTAGTCAATCACCAAATGGATTTTTCAATAATAGTAATAATAGCAGTAATGCAACAATCAATGGAAATAATATGAACAATAATAACAATAATAATACATTCAATAATAATACTAATAAATATCCAATACAGAGAGAGCAAAAGATTTCTAATTTCAGTAATCTAAGTGCAGGTATTAATGCTATAAGGAATACTAGTGCAAGATCAAGTTTGAGTAAATGCGTTGTTAATGGTAATTCACCATCTTCTTCAACAACCATTAAAAAATCTAATAAGCCAACACCAAAATTACAAAATGCTGAATTAAATTCAATTGATAATACTAGTAATAATACTAATAATAACAATAATAATAATAATGCCAATGACAATGGTGGTGATGAAACAATGACTGATTTAGACTGGTTAAAATTTGATATTTAATTTACTAAATGATTATAACATACTATATACACTTTTCACATTTTCTACATACGATTCTATTTTTAATTATAATTTCTTACTTGTCGATGTTTTTCTTTAATATTTTTAACTAAACTTACTTCTCAATTGCTCTTTATAATACATTTTTATAACTATCATTTTCTAATCAATAATATAAGTATTTTAACTATAAACCTCTGCAATACTTTCTAACCTTACATAATATTTTGTAAATTCTCGAATTTTCCGTAGTAATTAATTTCAATTTGACATGTTCAAAATTTTCAACTGTTACATGAGTAAAACTCTTTAACAAGACTATCGACAATAATGTATTACGGTGGTCGTGGTGGATATAACAACAATAATAACAATAACAATCGTGCAGGGTATAATTTCCCAAATGGTCCAAGAGGAGCTAATAATAATATGAATAATTTCAATTCGAATCCTAATTATGTTACAGTTGAAATTCAAGGTTGGAATAATGCATCACCACAAGAAGTAATCAGCTTTTTAAATCGTAAAACTAGAGTGGAATTGTTCCTTGGAAATGTAGTTGGTAATATAGTACAAGCACAAGTTAAAACTATGAAAGATGCAGATATAATTGCAAGATGTTCAGGTATGAGATTTGCAGGTCAAGCATTACATTGTCGAATTGCCAATAATAATAACAATAATAATAATACTCATAATAATATGAATGGAGGTGTTAATCCTGCAGTAAATGCCGCTGCTAAAGATAGTACTATTACTATATTACGAAATTTTTTAATATCAAGATATAATCAACAAAATAAAATGTTAGATTTACAAAGTTGTGAAAATGATCAAGTTTTAGTAAGTAATGGACTATTTTCAAGTTCTTCAACATCATCTAAATTTTTCCCTGCATTAATGAAAATTGCAGAACAAGAAAAACTTGAAGTTGAATCAGTTAATTTAAGTGGTAATAATATTAATGATTATTCAAAATGGTTAAGTGATTTATCACATAGTTTCCCAGATGTTAAAAATATTGCAATGGCAAATAATAATATAAAGAAGATTGAATTTTTTGATAAATTGAAAAATAAATTCAACTCATTGAGAGAATTAATCATTCAAGGTAATCCAATTTCACAAAATATGACACTAGTTCAAAAAATTGTTGAATTTTTCCCAAGATTAGTTATAATCGATGGTAATCAAGTAAGAGATGAACAAAAAATTAACCGTATTTTAACATTCCCAATTAAATCAACTAAAACATTTTTCGAAAATGAAGATTTCTCTAAAATTTCAACTACTTTCCTAACATCATATTTAAATTTTTGGGATAATAATAGGGTAGATTTAATGTCATTATATACACCGCAATCACAATTTTCATATCAATGTGATTCATCAGTTATTTCTGATTTCAATTCAAATACACCAACAAATTTATGGAATAATTATACACCACATTCAAGAAACTTCAAAAGAGTTTCAAATGAAAAATCAAGGTCAACTAGATTATCTATTGGACCTGAACAAATTTTAAATACTTTTAAATGTTTACCAAAGAGTAAACATAATTTAGATACTAATCCTAATGAATATTCAATTGAAACTGTTTCATTTCCAAGTTTAAATGGTATAATGATTTCAATACATGGAGAATTTGATGAAATCGCACAACCTGAACAACAATTTGCTGAAAATTCAAATAATGTTAATAATAGGTATAATAGGTATAATAATAAAACCAATAAAGGAGGTAGTTTAGAAAAAAGATGTTTTGATAGAGTTTTTGTTGTTGTACCTGGACCTAATGGTGCATTTATTGTTGCAAGTGATTTATTATGTGTTAAACATTATTCAAAGAAGAAATCGTGGAATATTGTTGATAATACTAGTACAAATATCAATACTAATGCGGCAATTCCAGCTGTAACTACACCATCAATTACACCTGTTAATAATGGAGTTCCAATGCCACCAATGAATAATTCACCAATTCCAAATACGTTACCACCAGATATTGCAAGTAAATTAAATATAACACAACAAGAAATTGTAATGAAAATTATGCAAGAGACAAGATTAAAATTAGAATTTGTATTAATGCTTTGTGAACAAAGTAATTGGGATTATAACACAGCTGGTATAAATTTTACAAACAGTAAATCACAAATCCCACCTGATGCATATTTACAATGATTGATAATCTTACTGTATTGTATTGTATATAAACTTTATATGTTAAATAGATTTAATAATAGTAATTATAAGAATTAGAATTAAACTAAAAATAAAAAGGGGAAACTTTATATTGTTAACATATGAATATGTACAATAAGGTTTCTTTATAAAAGGTTGAGAAAACAGTCGTTGCTAAATGTTCATTGCTGATTATAGTAAACAATATAAATGGTATTCCGAGAAAGCTGTAAAGTATTCACCAACAATGAACTATCCTATAATAGAAGATAATCTGATGATAGGTAAGGCTAAAATGTTGATGAATATTTATAATTGTAATTTTCATAAAAATTCTGAAACCAATGTTAATTCTGATACAGACAGTAGTTGGGATATTTATCCATTATTAGAAGCTGGGAAGTTAATAAATAAAGAGGAAGTTGAATTAAAGGTTCAACTTGAAAAATGTAGTAATGAAAGTTATTCACTTTGTAGTTTTTATGGTACAAATTCAAGTTGTGATTCTGAATTTGATAAAGATAGTAAGACCTCTACCGATGAAAAAACCTTTTTGTATTAATTTTGTACAGTGTAATAATAAAAAGTGAAAAAGTAAGATAGTAAAATCAATTTTGTTAAATAAATATAGGAGTCTATAAAAGATGATGAGATGTAGTAAATTAATTGACACTAATTAAAATATGAATCACACATAATATTGGCAATATTAATACCTGAAATTGTTAATACTAACCAAGTAATGACAAACACGATTATTGGAACAAGTAAATATTCAGTTTTCTGTAAGAATGGTAGAACATTATAACCATAAAATGTAATTAAGAAATAGTAAGATAATGCAAAGAAATATAATGAATTACCAATAATTGTTGAAAAGATATTATTCATTGTAATCAATGGAATAAAGAAAAATTGAACAAAATATAGACATAACCATATTATTAAATAAGCATTACAATGAACATCAAAACAATATGACCATTCTAAAATTGAATCAAATACGATAAATCTATGAATAAAATTTAATATTGAATTATTTGATAGTGATTCACCCATTATATGGGCATCTGATTGTAGTAAGAATTTATTTGCTAAAATCCAACCAATTGTTGCAATAATTAAACCAGATAGTATGAAATCGACAATCACCATATAAAGAATTAATTTTAATATACCTAAGACACCTGAGGTATACATTAACCCCCAAAATATTGCTGAAATTATAAGTAAAAAGCATAAGATGAGTACAAAACTTGGATCATCTCTTGACCATTTATTCTTTGTTTGCTTTTGATAATATAATGATTTATATACACGTTTTGGACTATGTAATAAATTTAACATTTCCCAAAATGCAGTTTCAAAATCAAGTGAATTAAAGATTAACATACGTTTAAAATATTTAGGAACTTTGAATCTTGTATTTAAATTTTCTCGTATTTTCTTTAATTGAGAACGTTTTGATTGTCTTTGAGCATAAGTTGAAACAGATGGAATTGAACCTTGATTTGAACTAATCATTGAAAATCTATCATTTTGAGATGAATTTGAGATATTAGGTAAATTTTTAGGAATATCATCCAGAGTTAAGGGCAGTATTGGATTAGAGTCGTTTCTCTTAGACATTCTGTAATGTTAATTGACTGATTATCTATAAATTAATAAGGAAATCAAGATAAATCAAGATAAATAAATTCATGTAAACCATTCAAAATGGATGATGTAAATAAAAAATACTGCAAAACTCGAATAGAAATGGAGAAAAACAAAAAAACCGAAAAGAGAAACTGTCGCGGGTGTTACGTAATGAAAAATGGAAATATTGATGGAGATAAGAGAAATTAAAGTAAAGTGAATTAAATGAAAATTTTACCTCATTAAATTATATCTTGCTTATTAATAATGGTTATACTTTATCTTTATTTATTCTTCTTGATTTTTCGTTTAAATATCTTCTTATTTCCTTTTAATTTTCTTTACTCTCCTTAAATATCTTTCAAAGAGTAACAATCATGGTACAATTTGATTTAGGTGGTCTTTTTCCCAGTGAAAGATTCTTAATTTCAAATTATTTACTCGATATCTATAATAACACCCCATCTTCTGTAGAGATACTGAAAAAGGGTAAAAAATTAGCTCCATTAACTCAATGTGGTTGTTATGATGGTGAAGGTTATACCTTAGTATCACATTTATCAGACCCCTCTCCCTGTCTATTAAATGGTATACTCATGTCATTTTTATCAGTTTATTGTATTATTTCATCTTATTTAACAATACAGAAATTAAGATCTTCAAAAAATATTTCAACAAAGGCTTCAAATATTTTTATCTTTAAACTGTTAATGATTGCTTGTCAAATCTTTATTCAATTAGCTATTGTTATTGTATATTCAAGCTCAAATCATTATGTTGTTCCTAATGTCTCAATTTTCCAAGATTCAATCTTTTTATCATCAGTTTTAACATTAATCTCAATCTTTACTTGTTTCACCTTATCGTATATTGAGAACTATAAAACTTATGTTGCACAAACTCCACTGATTGTCTTTTGGTTCTTTTCCACTATTATCGGCTGTTTAAGAATTGTCAATTCAATTTTAAGAAATTCTACATCATTTGAAATTTTCTTAATTACTTCATTCACGATCTTATCACTCTTAATTCTCATCTTTGAAATTAATTTCAGCCCTGTATTAAACTTAGATCCAACAGAAACTGTTAATATTTATGATTATTCAAATATTTTCAGTAGAATCTCATTTACTTGGATGACTCCATTAATGCAAAAAGGTTATGAAAAATTTCTTTTACAATCTGATTTACCTCCATTACCAAATTTCTTGAAAACTGATGTTTTAGCTAAAAATTTAGATCAACACTGGATTCAACAAATTAACATGTCTTCAAATCCTTCATTATTAAAGGCTCTTACCTCTTCATTTGGTGGTCCTTATTTAGTTGCAGGTTGTTTTAAATTCATTCAAGATTGTATTGCTTTCATTCAACCTCAATTGTTGAAAAATCTGATTATCTTTGTTAATGATTATTCTCATGATCCAACTATTCCACTGACTAGAGGTTTTATGATTGTCTCTGCTATGTTTGGTTTATCAGTTCTTCAAACTGCTGCTTTACATCAATATTTTGAAAAAGTTTATGATACATCAATCAAAGTTAAATCTGCTCTTACTTCAGTTATTTATCAAAAATCTTTAAAATTATCAATTGAAGCTAAAAGTAATCAATCAACTGGTGATATCGTTAATTTAATGTCTGTTGATACTCAAAGATTACAAGATTTAATCCAAAATTTACAACTTATTTGGTCTGGTCCTTTCCAAATTATTCTTTGTTTAGTTTCATTATACAATTTATTAGGTAATTCGATGTGGATTGGTGTTTTTATCCTAGTCATTACTGTTCCATTAAATACAACAGTTTTCAAACATCAAAAAAATTTACAAAAATCACAAATGAAAGTTAAAGATGAAAGAACTGGTCTTATTTCTGAAATGCTGAATAACATTAAATCTTTAAAACTTTATGCTTGGGAAAATCCTTATAAGGAGAAACTGACTTATGTTAGAAATGAAAAGGAATTGAAAAATTTGAAAAAAATTGGTGTTTTCCAAGCTTTAAATCAATTTATCTTTAATTCTGCTCCTTTCCTTGTCAGTTGTTCCACATTTGGTTTATTCATTATCTTATATAAAGATCAACCTTTAACAACTGATCTTGTTTTTACTGCTTTAGCATTATTCAATTTATTAGGTTTCCCACTAATGGCATTACCTTGGACAATTGGTAATATTATTGAATCACAAGTTGCATTAGGCAGATTAACCAAATTCTTAATTAGTGATGAAATTGAAGATGATGTTGTTAACAGATATCCACCTGTTGAAAGAAATGGTGATATTGCCGTTAAAATCGATAATGCTGATTTCCTTTGGTCAAGACAACCTTATAAAACTGCTTTAGTTGATATTAATTTCAGTGCAAAGAAAGGTGAATTAAGTTGTATTTTAGGTAAAGTTGGCTCAGGTAAATCCGCATTAATTCAAGCTCTACTCGGTGGTTTACATAGAACTAAGGGTACAGCTAGTGTTGCAGGTACGGTTGCTTATGTTCCACAAACTGCATGGATTATGAATGGTACAATTAAAGAAAATATTTTATTTGGTTGTAAATATGATGAAGAATTTTATCAAAAAACTTTGAGTGCTTGTGCTTTATTATCTGATCTTGAGATTTTAACTGATGGTGATGCAACTCAAGTTGGTGAAAAGGGTATTAGTTTATCGGGTGGTCAAAAGGCGAGATTATCATTAGCTAGAGCTGTTTATTCCAGAGCTGATATTTATCTTATGGATGATGTTTTAAGTGCAGTTGATGAACATGTTGGTAAACATATTAGTAAAAATGTCTTAGGTCCAAATGGTTTATTAAAGAGTAAATGTAAGATTCTAGCAACTAATAGTATGGCAGTTTTAAGATATTCAAATCATATTTCACTTATGGTTGATGGTAGAATTGTTGAACAAGGTACATATGAAAGTATTAAAGCTGATAATAAAACACCATTATTATTGAAGACAGTTAATGAATATGGTCGTAAATCAAATTCAAAAGATTCATCTGATAGTGCAGTTACTGCAGTTGATGAAACTAATGAACCAAAATCTTCAATTTCAATGGAACTGTCAACTGAACCTTCAAGTTCTGCAACTTTAATGGATGACGTCAAAAACGCTAAGGCTGATTATCCAAAGGCTGAAATGGAAGATTTCAAAACTGATATTATCAATCAAGAGAATATTCAATCAAATGCTGGTAGATCTGAAAAACATGAACAAGGTAGTGTTAGTTGGGATATTTATATGACATATGCAAAAGCTTGTGGTTTCAAAAATGTTATCTTTTTAATTAGTTTAATTGTTTTAGCAATGGTTCTTTCAATTGTTTCAAATGTTTGGTTAAAGCATTGGTCTGAAATTAATACTAGATTAGGTTCAAATCCTGAACCTTGGAAATATTTAGGTATTTATTTATTATTCTGTTTATCTGGTGTTATTGTTACAGTTTGTACATCGTTAGTTCAATGGTTACTATGTTCAATTTCAGGTTCCAAATACATGCATGAAATTATGTTAGCATCAGTTTTAAGGGCTCCAATGCAATTTTTTGAAACAACTCCAATTGGTAGAATTTTAAATAGATTTTCAAATGATATTTATAAAATTGATGAAACTTTATTTAGAGTTTTCTCAATGTTCTTTGGTAGTTCAATTAAAGTTCTGTTCACAATATTAGTTATCATTTATTCAACTTGGCAATTTGTTTTCTTTATTGTTCCAATGTTTTTCATATATAGATATTATCAAAGATATTATTTATATACATCAAGAGAATTAAAGAGATTGGAATCAGTTTCTAAATCACCAATTTTTGCACATTTTCAAGAAACTTTAACTGGTGTCTCAATTATTAAAGCATATGATCAAGTTGATAGATTTGAATTTTTAAATAAATATAAAATGGATGTTAATATGAGTGCGTATCACCCATCAGTTACAGCAAATAGATGGTTAGCAGTTAGACTAGAATTACTGGGATCATTTATTATTTTAGGTGCATCAGGTTTATTAATTTTAACATTAAGATCAGGTAAAGTTACACCAGGTTTAGTTGGTTTATCAGTTTCATATGCGCTGCAAGTTACACAATCATTAAATTGGATTGTTAGAATGACAGTTGATATTGAATCAAATATTGTTTCAGTTGAAAGAGTTATGGAATATGCAAGTTTGCCACATGAAGCACCTGAAATTATTGAAAATAAGAGACCATCAACTAATTGGCCATTTAATGGAGAAATCGAATTTAAGAATTATTCAACTAAATATAGACCTGAATTAGAGTACGTTTTAAAAGATATTAATTTATCAATCAATAAAAAGGAAAAAATTGGTATTGTTGGTAGAACTGGTGCAGGTAAATCATCATTAACATTAGCAATTTTCCGTATAATTGAAGCATATAATGGTAATATCAATATTGATAATGTTAATACAAGTGAAATTGGTTTGTTCGATTTAAGATCTAAATTATCAATTATTCCACAAGATTCACAAATTTTCAAAGGTACTATTAGATCTAATTTAGACCCAATTGATCAATATGAGGATGAAGATTTATGGGCAGCATTAAAATTATCACACTTAGATTCACATGTTAAAAAAATGTATGAAGAGTATGAAAATAAGGAAGAAATTGGATTTAATGGATTAAATGTGGTATTAAGTGAAGGTGGATCTAATCTATCAGCAGGTCAAAGACAATTAATGTGTTTAGCAAGAGCATTAATAAAAAAGAATTGTAAAGTTTTAATTTTAGATGAAGCAACTGCTAATGTTGACGTTGATACTGATTCAATTGTTCAAGAAACTATTAGAACTGCATTTGAGGATAGAACAATCTTAACTATTGCACATAGATTGAATACAATTATTGATAGTGATAGAATTATTGTTCTTGAACAAGGTAGAATTAAAGAATTCGATACGCCTGCTAATTTATTAAAGAAGAAAGATTCATTATTCTATGCATTATGTTTAGAAGGTGGTTTAATCGATAATGAATAGAGAAAGTGTATTTCCAATTATTACCATTATAAAACATTCAGATTCCAAAAAAAAGTTACTATTTAAGTAGTTTATCATATATTCTTTTCTTTTTTTAGTTATTTAGATAAAATATTTATATATCCATATATCAAAATTAACTATATTTATAAAACTTCCCAGTAGTGTGTATATATGTATTTCAATGAATATTATTGATTATTATAATTATTTGTTATTACGTCTCATGAAAAAGCTAGCAATACCAACTGTAGCTGCAACTGCAGAACTGATTATTGCAAAACCAATCAAACTATCCTTTGCAAGTTCATTTTCTATCATTTTTTTCAATTTTATTGCATTTGTATTCTCTGGTTGATATGTTAATAATGTATCAATATATCTTGTAGCTTCTTGATATTCTTTAATTTTAAAACATGCAAGTGATAAATAATATATACATTCAGTTCTCCTACTTGGCGTTGTTTTAAATATTTCTGTTATTATATTAATTCCTGTCTTAACATCATCATTATCATTTGATTTTATAAGCCCCCAACCATAATTAAATTGACTTTGAGTTGTTGCAACGGGCTGTTCGGATTCCACTTGGGCCTCAAGAATTGCCAATTGTTCCTCACTTAGGGGGATAAAACCTTCCTCTGGGGATGGGAACTCGTTAAACTTCTTCATAGATGCAGACATTGCTTATTTGATTACTTTCAAAGTGTGATATCCTATATATACTATATATCCTATCCTGTATTCAGCCTACTGATAGAAACAGAGAAACCCCTCAAACAAAAAATTATTTTTTTTGTTGATGTTTCAATTTTTGTCGGTTTATTGATAGTATGTGACTTAGCGGTAAAACGTCCTCGCGCCATTTTG
>JAJMAS010000206.1:0-14630 GCA_030565065.1 Pichia cephalocereana | reverse complement strand
AAAGGAACAAAAAAATACATCAAAAATTGTTCAGTGACGTTTTACTGGATGCACCATAATAAAGTTTAAAAAAAGTTTCATCAGTGATCTACTCGATGATAACTTATTTCTTTTACAAGGGCTGTATATATACATCATGGGACATAAGAAGAAACTGCAAATAGATGTATCATTGAACATCACCACAACTAAACGTACAAGTCTTTGGAAACTGTTACTTCATGAATTTAATATTTCCAATAATACAAATCAAAAATCAAATGATTCAATAAATAATAATGATAATAATATTCAATTATTGTTTAATTATATTAAATTACCAATACATTTAGAGAGATTCATGATATTTGGATTGATTTATACATTGGTTGTATTTCTTAAACTGTTAGTTATTATACCATTTCGATGGATTATTCATACATTAATATTAATAATTTCAATTTTTACAAATAAAAAGATTAAATTACAATTACCAAAATTTAATTCAATAAGTTATAAGAATGATTCAGTTGCAGTATCTAATATTATAATTACATTATTATTATTGAAAAATATTGATACAAGTAGAATTTATCATAATATTAGATCAGGTACTGCAATTAAATTATATTTTATGACACAGGTATTGGAAATTGCTGATAGATTATTAAGTGCAAGTGGAATTGATATTTTAAAATCATTATTTAGAATTAATATAAGGAAAAGAATGATTGAATTTATTTTTATTTATGGACTATCAATAATTTATCTTTATATTCATTCATATGTTTTAGTTTATCAAGTAATGGCATTAAATGTTGCAATTAATTCATATTCTAATGCATTATTAACATTAATTTTATCAAATCAATTCTCTGAATTGAAAAGTGCAGTTTTCAAAAGAACTGAAAGAGAAGGATTATTTCAAATTTCATCATCTGATTTAAATGAAAGATTTTTATTACTTATAATGTTAATTATAATTTCATCAAGAAATTTATTACAAATTTTAATTAATACATCATCAATTAATGATTTTTTCAATAATATTAAACCAAATTCTTGGTTAACTAATTTAACTCCTTGGATATTTGTTGATAATTGGCTTGGATTATTGATTGGTCCTTCAATATTGGTTATTGGATCAGAATTATTAGTTGATTGGATTAAACATTCTTATATTATAAGATTCAATAGAATTAAACCTTCAATTTATGATAAATATACCAGAATTTTATCAAATGATTTTATTAATGGATTAAATGGTACTTCAAATCAAATTGATGATTATCCAAGTTTATTGACTAAACGTACAGGATTCTCAGTTACAACATTATTAATAGTTTTCTGTAAATTATCAGTTTTCCCATATATCAAACATTTTACAACAAATTTATTAAATAATTATTCAACAATTATATCATCTATCCTTATATTATTATTAATTATTGTATTGATTACATTATTAATATTTGTTAGATTATTATTATCAACTATATTACTTAATTGGTCCAAAGAGATATTATCCAAACCCAATTTGAAAAATGATTATACAAAGGGTGAACCAAATGTTAATACTAGTAATATTTCAGATGTTAGGAAATCTTTATATAATAGTGAAATTGAAACAATTCCACCTACTATAGAGGAAAAAAGATTAAGGAAGTTATCAGATAGAAAAGTTGATGTTGAAGATTCATTGTCTAATGTTGTAAGGTTTGAAATGGCAGACAAGAGAATATGGTGATTATGTAAGTATCTATTTCTATTCTTTATATAGCTTTTCTATTATATACATTTTACTCTTTAACAACATAAATACCGGCATTGGGGATAAGTATAATGTCTAAAGTAACAGCTGAATCATTCCAAACGAAGGATTCTGTCTTTATGTCAGGGAATTTCTCTGCAAGACATATTAAACCAACAATTAATGAGACAATTCCAGAAATTGAAGCAACAGGTGATACTACTACCACTACTACCACCACTACCACGACAACACCTAATAAACCATCAACTGTTACAATTACAGGTGGTTTTAATACTATAAATAATACTATAAATAATCAAGATAATAATGAATTCAATAATCAATTAGGTGTAAGTATAAATAGAACTCCACATCGTGAAAGTTTACTAAGTGCATCAATTACATCAAAAGGAACAGAATTTAGTATGAAGAAATCAACTATTTCAAATACTGAACAATCAATTCATCGTGCAAGATCAATGAATTTACCAGACGATATAGTTAATGAGGAAAGAAGAGATTTCACACCTGTGGAGGATGATGTTAATAATGTAATAGATACAGGTGAATCAATTATGTTTCGTCAACCACAACCACATAATAGATTTTTGAAAAATAAATCTTTCAATAGAAACATTAAACAATTTACTGGAATGTATTGGAAATTTGCAGGTGAAGATCTTGAAGATGATGAAGAAGGTAATGAAGATGATGAAGATGAAGATGAAGAGAATATTAGTTCATCATCTGGTAAGAAAACAAGTACATTAAAGGCATTTTTACTTTTATTAAAGGCATTCTTAGGTACTGGTATTATATTTCTACCTAAGGCATTCTCTAATGGTGGATTATTATTTTCTAATTTAATGATTATTTCATTTTCATTAATTTCATATTTTTGCTTTATTATATTAATCAAGACAACATCAAAATGTAAAGTTTCAGGATATGGAGATGTTGGATTTAAATTATATGGTGGAATATTTCAATTTATTATATTATTATCATTAGCATTATCACAATTAGGATTTGCATCAACATATATTGTATTTGTTAGTAAAAATTTTAAACAAATAATGGATAAAATGTTTGATGATGAATATTCAATTGGTTGTTTTATTATAATTCAATTTTTAATATTTGTACCAATTTCATTTACAAGGAATATATCCAAATTAGGTGCATGTGCATTAATTGCAGATATATTTATCTTTTTGGGATTAATTTATATTTATTTCCAATCATCACATAAATTAATAATTGATGGAATTGCAGATAATTTAATTATGTTTAATTCAAATAATTGGACATTATTTATTGGTACAGCAGTTTTCACATATGAAGGTATTGGATTATTAATACCAATTCAAGAAAGTATGAAATATCCTGAAAATTTTAATAAATTATTATTTATTGTAATGATAATTGTTACAATTGTTTTCACATCAATTGCAAGTATATCATATTTAAGTTTTGGTAATAATGTTCATACAATTATATTAATGAATTTCCCAATGAATGAAATGACAATTATAATTCAAATTTTATATTCAATGGCAATTTTATTATCAACACCAATTCAAATTTTCCCAACAATTAAAATTATTGAAAGTTATCTGTTTAATAAAGAGAGGAAAACATGGAAGGATAAAATTAGAAGAAATTCAGAGGCAATTTCAATTTTAAGTAATAATACATCAAGTGCATTATCAACATATAGTAGTATAATGGGTAGCCCTAATATGAATTTAGTTAATAATGAAGGATTAGTTTCAGGTAAATCAGATAATTCCATTAAATTAATGAAAAATATTTTAAGAATAATAGTAATTTCAATAATGTCATTAATTTCATATTTAGGATCAGAAAATTTAGATAAATTTGTTTCATTAATTGGTTCATTAACATGTGTTCCATTAATTTACATTTATCCACCATTATTATATTACAAACAATTTCAAAATGAGATGAGAACAATGGAGAGATTATTTACATTAATAGTTTTAATTGCAGGATGTATTGTTATGTCATATACTAGTTATCAAACTATATCTACATGGTAATGTACTATATACCCTATACATTCTTTATATAACCTTACTTTGTCATAATAGTAGTAATAACCATAATAATACAGTAAAATATAAATAAAAAAAAAAAATTTTTTTTCCAGGATCTTCTTTACCCGATTAGGAAGGTTGATGACTGACTTATTAAGAGAGTGGAAGTATATAATTTACAATTTTAACACAGATTATAACACTCTTTCTTCTTAGATTATGGGTCAAGTACGTGCTGTTACATCTCCTAATTCTCTATTAACAGAGAAAAATGTTTCAGAACGTCCTAAAACTTCAAAAATGTCTAAAATTAATAGATTTTTCAGTTCAAGCAATAATAATTCGATAAATTGTAATAATAATCATAATAATGAGATGATGAAAAACTCCGGTGGTGAATCAAGATCTTTTAGTGGGAATAGTTTGACTAAAAAGAGTGTGCATAGTGGTGGTAGTAGTAGTAGTAATGATGGTGATCATGAAAATGAACGAGGGAAGGAGAAGGATAAAGAGAAAGAAAAGAAATTACATAATGGTGATATTTCACGTGGTTCATCAATACGAACAAAGAATAGTAGTATTAATAGTAATAATAATTATGCAAGATTTAAAATATTACCAGATGGTAAACATACACATAATTTACGTACAGTTAAAAGACAAGAAAAATTAGGTAAAATGGTTAAAGATTGGATTAGTGGAGCAAATCATAATCGACATTCAGATGCAGTTAGTGCGATACCAAATATATTTGCCAATGATTTAAATAATGATAATAATAATAAAAATAAATTACCACCAAGTTTATTTTCAACATATTTAAAGGAACAACAAATAGGAGTTAATGGAGATTCAAGTTCATTATTATCAACACAGCCTAAATTTAAGGATAATGAACGTAATGAATCATTTATTGAAAAATATGGTAAATGTAATGAAATTATTGGTAAGGGTACATTTGGAATTGTTAGAATTGCACATAAGAAAGTAAATAATACTGAAGTAATGTATGCAGTTAAAGAATTTACTAAAAGGGTTAATGAACCAGAGAGTAAATATAGTAAAAGATTAACATATGAATTTTGCATAACATCATCATTAAAACATTGTAATATAATTAATGCATTTGATTTATTTAAAGGTTTAAAGGGAGAATATTGTGAAGTTATGGAATATTGTTCAGGTGGAGATCTTTATTCATTAATTGTATCAGCTGGTAAATTAGAATATATTGAAGCAGATTGTTTTTTCAAGCAAATTATGAGAGCAGTTCATTATATGCATAATATGGGAGTTGCACATAGAGATTTAAAACCTGAGAATATATTACTTACAAATGATGGTACGATTAAGATAACTGATTTTGGTAGTGCAGAATGTTTTAAAACTGCATGGGATAATGAAATTGAACTAAGTAATAAAATTAAGGGTTCATCAGCATATATTGCACCTGAACAATTTTTATCAAGTGAATTTGATCCAAGATTTGTTGATGTTTGGTCATGTGGAGTTATTTATATGGCAATGCGTACAGGTAGACAATTATGGAAAGAAGCTCGTAAAGAGGATGAATTTTTTTTACAATATTTAAGACGTAGGAAATGTGAGAAAGGATATGAACCAATTGAACAATTAAAGAGAGCTAGATGTAGGAATGTTATTTATTCCATTCTTGATCCAGTACCTGAGAGACGTATAACTACTTTACAGGTATTGAATAGTGAATGGGTTAGAGAGATTTATTGTTGTAAAAATAAAAATGTTTAATATTATGTAATAGAGGACGATGCGTCGATTGTAATTTTAATTTTTTCCCGTTTTCATTTTAAAAATCCCGATTTTGTTAAATTGAGGATTTAGAAATCTTTTTTTGCTGAGCATTTGCTGAGCATTTGCTGAGCATCTGATGGTTGGTATAGGTATTTTAATTATTTTCTTCTTTAGATATTCGAATATATATTGATATATAATGGTATCAGGGAATATAGATGGATCATTACGAATAGGTATTGATAATCGAAATACTTTATTAAATGAAAAATTAAATAAAATGAATACTTTTTCAAATTATCTATTGAATAAATTACTTTTAAGGCCCATTTATTCAATTTTATTACCTTGTATATTACTTTTATTAATAAGTTATCCTTCATTATACAATTTTTATCTTTCTCCTCATTCATTTATTAATTCATTGATTTTCAATAATTCAAATAATTTAAAATCTATAAGATTTACTCAATTAAATAATGATATACATTACATATCAAATTATACATCAATTCAATCCTTTTCTATATATTCAGATGATAATTTATTAACAAAAGAATTCTTAATACAGTTTCATGATATTCAACAAATGTTATTGGAAAATTTATCCCTTAATGATATAAAAATTATTTCCCCATTGGATTATTGGAATAATGATAAAGATTTAATTTTAAATGATGGAAACATCCTGAAAACAATTCAATTGAATGGTTGGAATTTGAAAAATTCTCTTATAAATCCTTTGAGTAATGTTAAATTATTTTCAGGTGTTGAAAAATTAGATGGGTTAACTAAAAGTGCAAATATTTTAAGAATTATAACTCTCTTTAATGATAATAGTATTATTGATATATTAAATGAAAATGTATTGAAAATTAATGATTCTCTCAATAATACATTGAAAATCCAATTATTATTATCATCATCATCATCATCATCATCTTTTGATTATTATAAAATTGATACTAAAACTTACAGTAATTTAGAATACATATTTGTTTGCATAATTTTACCAATACTATTCATTCAATTGATTATTAAAATTAAAAAATTAAAACTGATTAAATCAAAATTAGGTATATTTGCAGGTTTTATCTTTCAATTAACTTTAACATTCTTTGCAAGTTTATCATTAACTTCAATTTGGGATCAAAATTTAGAATTCTTACAAATACCTTTTTTATTGATAATTGCAGGTCCTTTATTAATTAGTATAGAAAATATTTCAAGATTAATAATTACAACTCAATCTTATTCAAATGAAATCTCATTTACTAAAAGAGTTCAAAAAGTTGTTAATAATTCATTCCCAATATCTTCAAGTTATAATGCTTTTAGTATATTAATATTATTAATTTCTTTACTTATGTCAAGAACAAATTCATCATTTTATTTTTGTTCATTTACAATTTTCAATATAATCTTAAATTATTGTTTAACTTATACTTATTTCTTTACAATTTTAATTGTGGATTTAAATAAAGTTGAATTACAAGATTTGATACAAATTTCAGATAAGAAAAATTTCTCATTACCAGAAAATAATGATTATAATCAAATTGATGAATTTAAAATTATTAATAGGGAAAAATCATTTTTAAAATATTGTTCATTAAGTAACATTTTACTTAATTTAGTGCTGTTCCTGATAATTATTACAATATCTCTTAAATGGGCAGATGGAATTTTATGTTTAAATCCAAATATTAATTTAGATTTATTCTTGAATAAACGTGGGTTTGTTCATGAATTATTACAATTATCATCAATCAAGGGGAATTCTTTTATTATCAAATTATTTGATCCATTCATTTTCAGTCAAGGTAATTCAAATATTAATGAAACTATCCTCTATAAAAATACAATTAGATATTCATTTGATTTATTTTATATTTTAGAATGTTTCTTTTTCATATTATTTACAAGTTCAATTTTAATGTTAATTTTAGTTTTAAAAATTAACAAATCATCAAATATTCCGAAAAATTCATCAATTAATAATTCAACAACTTCTAATAAATCATCTCAAAATCCATTGGTACCAACTTTTGAATCAAAGGAATTAGTTAATGGTCATGTATTAGATATTGTTAAATTATCAACATCTGCATGTCCATTTATTGTTTCTGTTGGTATTGATCATAAAATTTTAGTTTGGTCACCAATGAAAAATCCAATCCCTAAACCAACTCAATTACCAATTAGTGAAAATTTTTTCCCAATTACAAATGTTGTAATGTCAGATTCTGGTTCATTTATTGCTGTTTATAGTAAATTTGGTGAAATTAAATGTTGGTCAAGATTATCAATGTCATGGGTTTGGGATGTTCAAATTGATGAATTAAATAATGATATACCATTAGAATCTTTTTTCAGAAGGAGAACTCATGTTAGTAATGGTAGAAGAAAATTAGTTAGTAGATCATCTAAAAAAATTGTTAAAGAAGAAAATACAGGAGAAGAGATTAATACTTCTATTACTACTACTACTACTACTA
Organism: Pichia cephalocereana; assembly: GCA_030565065.1. Classification (NCBI taxonomy): domain Eukaryota; kingdom Fungi; phylum Ascomycota; class Pichiomycetes; order Pichiales; family Pichiaceae; genus Pichia; species Pichia cephalocereana. The sequence goes on along the minus strand of JAJMAS010000206.1, from coordinate 6,570 downwards.
CTACTAAACCCAAATTAAAATCAAGATTAAAACCAGTTGATGAAAATAATTTAAGACCAAGTAGATCATTATCATTAGATTCTAATTTTATTGATAGTGTTAATTTAAAGAAATTAACATATAATAGTGATATGGAATTTATTATAGTTTTGAAAAATGGTATGATTATTTCAATTGATTGTACAAATGGTGAAATGAATAAAACAATTTTAAGTAATAGTTCATTAATTTGTGCTAAAAAATTATTATCACCAAGAGTTAATGATAGAATTGTTTGTATTAAAGAATCTGGTGGATTAGTTGTTTCAACTGCTGTTAATAATAAATGGAAGAGTAGACCAGTTAAAATTGATGTTAATAATTATAATATGGGTAAAAGTTTAATAACTCCAGCAGATTTATCAAAATATAATTATTCAACACCTTCATCACCCACAATTTCACCAACTAATGCATCATTTGCAATTAATAGTTTAGATTTAAATAATAATATAGCAACTAAAAAAGTTGGTTTTGATGAAGATTCAATGTCTGATTTTAAAGGATTAGTTATGGAAACTGTACCATTTGTTGGTATGATTGTTAGAGCATTTGGAATTAAATGTCAATTAATTGATGTTCAAACAGGTATTGTTTTAAAAGAATGGGAAATTGTTAAATTTAAGAATAATAGTTTTAAAGTATTTCATCCTGAACCATCACATTGTAGATTTTGTGGATGTGCATCAGTTTCATCATTTAGTGTTGCATATACAGAATTTGATACAAATTATTTAATTTTACATACATTTTCAATTGATAATAGAGCAAAAAATAATATTTGCCTTAGAGTTGAAAGAGATTCAAGAGAGACAAGATGTCTTGGATTTGCAAGTGTTACAGAACATAGACATCTATTAAGTGATGTTGAAAATTGGTGTTCAAATGATTTAAATATTTTAATGGGTATTAGAAGGAAACAAAATAATGATGATGAATCAATTATAACAAGTGATGAAATTATTAATAATGATAAAAATGATAAAAATGAAATCAGTAATGATGGTAAGAATACTGCATTGAATAGAATATTTGAATTTAATCAAATTGGTTTAAGAAAAAGACATAATAAAATAAGTCAATTAAATGAAATTTCTAATAGTATTTCCTCAAAAAATGATATTAAAACCAACAATAATACAGAAGATTTTGTAATTACTGATGAAAGTTTATTAAATAATGATAGTGATAAGTTAAATAAAGTACATAAAATAAGTGATATTTGGGGAGGTTGGACAATGTCAGCAGATGGTAAAGTTAAATTTTTTGAGATACCTGATGGAACAGATTCTGGTTTACTTATTAAAAAAATTGGACCTGTTTGTAAATTTGGACATAAATCAATGATTGTTAGTTTTGGTAATATAATGAAAGTTTTATATTTAGGTAATGATAATTTAATTGAGGAAGGTGATAATGAAGAGAATGAAACAGGTAGAAGTCGTTCATCATCTAATGCATCAATATCGTCATCATCAACTAAAAGATCAACCAATAGATCCTCATCCTCATTATCATCATCTAATGCATCATTAAATAAATTACCGGTTCAATCATCAAATAGTTTAAGTTTTATTGATCATAGAAGGAAATTAAGGATGAAAAATTATGATCTTACACATTCAACTAATTTCAGTGATCTTAAAGTTATAGAAGATGAAGAGTAATATCTAATTTGTATAGTTTACAGTTTACAGTTTATAATTTAATAGAATACAATACGATAATAATGATTCATAGATAAGAGTCATATAGTTATAGAGCGCATATATATAGTGAATTTTTATTTATTAGTGGAAATTTAAAAAGACGTTGATTTCCATGATAAATAAATTAATAATTAGGTTTTCATTGAAGTGATTACTCTTTTGATAAAGATGACATTTGATATAACTAAGATTGCAAGAGCTAATATATTAACTCTTGAACCATATAGATGTGCAAGAGATGATTTTACTGAAGGTATTTTATTAGATGCTAATGAGAATACTCATGGTCCATCATTTACAAATATGACAGAAAGTGAAAATAAATTAGAATTAAATAGATATCCTGATCCACATCAACAAGTATTAAAGCAACAAATTTGTGAATTTAGAAATAATGAAAGAATTGGTGAAGATAAAATTGATATTAATAATTTATGTTTAGGTGTTGGATCAGATGAAAGTATTGATGCATTAATGAGATGTTTTATTTCACCTGGTAAAGAAAAAATGTTAATTTGTCCACCAACTTATGGAATGTATTCAATTTGTGGTGTTGTTAATGATGTTGAAATTGTTAAAGTACCATTAGATTTGGAAACTTTTGATATAATTCCAGAAAATATTTTAGATAAATTAATTAATGATTCATTAATTAAATTAGTTTATATTACATCACCAGGTAATCCAACTGCAAAGAAAATTAGTGAAAGTAAAGTTTTCAAATTATTAGAAGAAGTTGAAAAAAATTCACTTAATGTTATAATTGTACTTGATGAAGCATATATTGATTTTTCACCAATTGGTTCATCATTATGTACATTAGTTAATAAATATCCAAATTTAGTTGTTTTACAAACATTAAGTAAAGCATTTGCATTAGCAGGTATTAGATTAGGTATTACATATTCAAATTATGAAATTTCAAGATTATTAAATGCAATGAAATATCCATATAATATTAGTAATTTAACAAGTGATATTGCAATTAGATCAACAACTTTTGAAAGTTTAAAAGACACAAAAATTAAAATTAATAAAATTATTGAACAAAGAAGTTATGTTTTAAATAAATTACTTAAATTAAAATATATTGGACAAAATAAGGGTGGATTAGATGCAAATTTTATACTTGTTGAAATTTTAAATAAAAATTTAAAACCTGATAATGAAATTGCAAATAAATTATATTTAAAATTAGCAAAGGAAAATAAAATTGTTGTTAGATTTAGAGGTAATGAATTAGGTTGTCAAGGTTGTCTTAGAATTTCAATTGGTACTGCTGAAGAGAATGAAATTTTAGTTTCAACATTTGAAAAAGTTTTAAATGACATTAATAGTTAATTGATATACTATTATTTGTAACCATTTAATTTTTATAATTTGTAATCAACCATAGACTTTATATTAATAATCATATAGATAGTAAAAAGATAAAGTAGATGTAAAAACTGTATACACACCCCATAACAATACACGGTTGTCATGACAACGCTGTATTATTTCCGTTTTTTTTTATTCTTACTAATGTGCATGTAAAACTCTGACAATTTGTCCGATTCTTAAATTCTTGCTACCAATTTGTATAAATATTGGGGGCACCATCATCATATTTCCATGGCAGATAATATCTGAAAGCATCAACAAACAAAAAACAAAAACCCTATAAGAATGAAAGCAGTACTTTTCGGATCAACAGGTAATGTTGCAAAACCACTTGCAATTAAATTAGCTAAGGATGGTATTGAAACAGTTGTTATTACACGTTCAAAAGATAAATCAAATGAAATTAAAAGTTATGGTGCAATTCCAGCAATTGGTGATATTAATGATAAAGAATTTTTATTAAATACATTTAAAGGAGCTGATTGTATATTTGTTAATTCTCCATTACCTTACACCCAATCAAACATTGTTAAAGTTATCAATAAACAAATGGAGTTTATTGTTGATGTTATTTTAAAATCAAAAGTTCTTAACGTTGTTTATTTAAGTTCAATTGGTGCACATAAACCAGGTATTGGTGGATTAGAATTTCATTACTATAATGAACAAATTTTGAAAAATAAATTAAATGGAGTTTTAAATAGTTTAACATTCGTTAGACCTTCTAAATTTTATTCAAATTTTATAGTTAATGTTAATGATGTCAAAAAGGGTACTATTTCTTCATTTTTAGAAACTAAGAAACTTCATTCATATGCATCATTAGATGATATTGCAGATATTATTAGTGAAGTTATTGAAAATCCACCAATTGATAAATTAAAGATTATTAATGTTGAAAGTGAAAGGGTGACAGTCCCTCAAATTTGTGAACTGTTTGCTAAAGTGTTTAACAAACCAGAACTTAAATGGGAATATGTTCCAACTGAAACAGTTGTTGATGAAATGGTTAAATTGGGGTTAAAGAGGGATTCAGTTAGTGCTATCTTTGAGTCATTATCACCACCATTACATGATGAATTTCATGAAGATTTTTTCAATGATAAGACTGAAATTGTTAAGGGTAATCGTAGACTTGAAGATTATATTAGAGATGAGTTAAAACCAATTTATGATGCTATTTGATTTGATATTTACAATTATATATAGCTTGAAGGTAGCAATATTTTAAAATAAATATGTAAATAATACTGCTATCATTGCGGAAAACGGTTTCCGACTAAATGTATATACCTAGTCCTAAAAATATATAATACTTTACCAAAAGGATATATAAAAATAATCACTAAAAACGGTAAAAGACGTTATTATAACAATTAGAATTCAATTATAACAATCGTGTAAAAAAGGCTTTTGAGTTAGTGAGCGTAAACTTAATTACATGTTTAGTTGAGTTAAACGTTTTGTTACCTGTTTACCTACAGTTCATAAACTTTTTGCTTTCCAAAATTGACTGTAACATATATATAAAAGTAGAAGTTGTCATTAGTATTGGTATTTAAACACTATACCTATACCAATAATACTATAAGCAAACAAGAAATAGATAATATCAAGAAACAATAGAAAATAATAAAAAATGTACATTGAAAAAATGGTGTCACTGTGAGGCTGGTTGTTTAATTTTTATTGCTATTATAACAGTTTATAACTCTTGGTAGTTCCCGCTGGATGATTGATCGTGGGTATGTATATCATTAACTTATCAAGAAGATGGTTGTATATATCTACAACTCCGCAAACTACTACTATAGTCATACCACATTGTAAGATTTTTTTTATTGCTTCCAGTAAATTTTGCCTATATATCAATATAGTTCATACTTTGTAAAGATACTCTTTTACATACTTTAAATTACTTGTACTAACTCGATGTATATAAGATAACCAATCACTTACTGTAGTAATTAAATCAACTTAATAAATAAGACACAGTCAATCTTAGCAATAAATAAATAAATCCATGGAATAAAGACATGTAGTATTTTTTTTTTTAATTTTGAAAAAAACGTTTTTTGACATGTCTTAGCAATCTTGTTTTTCAATTGTTTTCAATTGTTTTCATCTTTCTTTTTAATTGATAGTTTATTTTCTCCATGTATATATCTTTAATTATACAACTATTACTATCATTATCAGTATATATCATTATCAATATGAGTATGATTATTAACTTTATTGTAATCAATCAAGAATCATAAGATGAATCTATCATTTCCCATTATTCCCGTTGAATCTTTGTTTTTGCCAAGGTTATGTATAAATATAAATGGTTAATTCCAATTTTACATTATCAATGTATTTACTTATTTGGGAAAGTATATTTCAATCTATTTCACTTTATTTTTGAAAGTTTAATTGAAATTGATACATTGTATATTAAGCCAAAAAAAAAATTATTCAATGAAATACAATATATTGTTATCTTTGGTATATTGTTTACTTTATTCAAATCTTACTCTTGCCTATTTTTTACCATCTTGTACCGATACAGTTACAGTTACTGCTTATCATTCTGTTGAGTTACCATTTGGTGAAAATGCAGGACCATCAATTAAAAGAACTAGATCTGCAATATCATCATCAAGTATAACAACATCAAGTTCATCAAGTTTAACTTCAAGTTCAAGTTCAAGTTTAAGTTCAAGCTCTGAAATAATTTCAGAAACTTCATCAAGCACTATTTCAGATTTATCATCAAGTATTTTATCTACTGAATTATCATCATCATCTACTGAATCATCTTCTTCAGAAGTTTTTTCAATTACTATACCATCATCTACTAAGTTGTCAAGTGAATCTTCCAATATTTCTTCAACTTCAACTTCAAGCTCTGAATTAATTTCTGAAAGTTCAAGTTCAAGTTCAAGTTTGTCTTTGGATTTTTCATCAAGTATTTCATCTACTTTACCAATTACTATACCATCCTCATCAAGTATTTCATCTACTTTACCAATCACTGTACCATCCTCATCAAGTGAAGTATCAAGTGAATCATCAAGTGAATCTTCTAAACCTAATGTAACTACTACATTTTTAAGTTCTTCTATGATATCCCTTGAATCTTCATCATCCGGCAATACATATTTATCAACCAGTGATGTATATTCCTCCTCATCTACCAATACATTTTCATCATCTTCTATGATTTCACATTCTATGTCCAAACGTGGTATTACATCATCATACAGTATTCCTGAATCATCATCCAGTGTTCCAAAATCATCATCCACTCCTACACCAAGTGCTAAACCATCAGCCACTTCAACAACAAGTATGAAACCAAGTATTGAACCATCTTCCAGTGCTCCAGAATTATCATCTACTCCAAGTATGAAACCAAGTGCCAAACCATCATCCAGTGTTCCTGAATCATCAT
>JAJMAS010000204.1:0-14864 GCA_030565065.1 Pichia cephalocereana | reverse complement strand
GAGCCACTATTATCTCTACTAGAAATGTCTTAAGATCATTTGGTGGTGCTGTTGGATTAGCAATCTCATCCACTGTTATTGCTAATACATTCTTGAAGAATCTAACACTCACAGGTAGTCAATATTTTAATGAAGAACAACTGGATTATTTAAAGACACAACTTTATTCAAGGGTAGATTTATCACAGTATAATTTAAAACAATCCGAGTATTTAAAGTTCATCTATATGGATTCATTAAAGAAGAACTTTTATGTCTGGATGGGTTGTATGGGTTATTGCTTTGTAACAAATTTTTTTATTAATGATAAAGGATTGAAACCACTAGATGGTTAAGATGCGTATAATTTTATAAAAAGTAATGAACTTCTTGTATTTATTTTAATTTAATGTAACTATAAATGAAGGTTTAAGCAGTTTACCTAAAATTAAACCAATCAAACTGTTACTACCTAGTATAGAATTCATAATGTCTCAGTCGACTGAATGAAAGTTGAAAAAGATCAGTTTGATTATTAATTTGAACTTTTCTATTTGATCAAAAGTTTTTTTGGCAGATTTGAAATTTTCTTATCGCTTAAATTTCCCTTTTGGGTGATCTTTTTTACAAGGGGTAGTTATGTAAAAATTACTTTATCAGTTAACAATTAAGCTTATTTATAGTTAGATAATTTAGAAAAAAGAATATATAAATAAATGGATAAATTAACAACATCCTGAACCAGTATTTGATTCACAACATTTTTCACATTGACAGTTATCTTCACATTTACATTCGCATTCACATTTGTTTAATGTACACTTAGGGCATTTTGAAGAAGCAGCAGTATTAGTATTAGTATTTGAACAGCAAGACATATTTATTTGATTGATTTTGTTTGGTAAAAGATAAAAAATAAAAGATAAAAGATATACACTTGAGATAAATTAAGCTTAAAATTGGTGAACAATGCCCTTATTTATAGTCTTCAAAATGAGTGAAAATTGCGTTGAAAATAATTTTTCGTGGAGAACAATAGGGAAGTGGATGACCAAGCCGCCAAGTTGCTGATTATATTGCGTTCTTTTTGCCAACCTTCTACAGATGTTCTTGAAGGTTCTAATAATGGCTTAGAATTTGTTCATTTGCTTACTAATTGAATAGCATCATACGCAATATTAGCCTTGGAGATTAACATAATAATAGATCAGATTAAATTTTAAAAGAAAAGGATAACCGGACTTGTAGTAAAAACTTCAACTAAATATCAAATTCCAGTAGTTTTTTTTTTCAAATAAATTCTTGGAAATAAAGCCAATATTAAAGGAATAAATTCAATATTGATAATATAGTACATATTAACCCTTTTATATTTTATCGTAAATTATTTTTTCTAAACACTTATATATTTTATTTAATTAAACTGTTAAGAATATCTTCATAATGTCCATGAGTTGCATTATTAGCTCTTCTCAATAATTTTTCTGCTTCTAAATAAGTATTCTCTTGTTCTTCACTATCTAATTCCAATAAATTAGCATATGTAATTAAAGCTTCAGCTATATTAACCCAAGTTTTTGGTTCTTCTTCATTATGTGTTTTACGTAAATGTTTTAATGCTTCTTCAACAAGTTTAATAGCTTCTTTACGTGCTTCCTCTACTGATGCTTTCATTTCTTCATCATCTTCATCTTCATTATCATCTTCATCTCTTTCATATTGATAACTTGTAAAAAATGCTATTGGACCTTCAGCTTCCATTAAATAACTTTGACCTAATTTTTCATTAACATTTCTAATTAATTTAATATCTGCATCATCTCCTATCAATTCTTTATATTTAATCATATTATCTCTCCAGAAAAAGTTATAAATATCATCATTTTTAATTTCATATAATGGATGATCTTCAGAAATTTCAAAATCAGTTGCATCAATTAATTCTTTAACAGGTGCTTTTCCATTAGTTTCATCATCTTCCTCCACATCATCTTCATCATCACTATCAACAACTTCATTCATTTGTGTACCAAATTTATCAATTATATCTAATAAATCATCAAAAATATCTAAAATTTCAAGTACCCAATCTTCCTTTAAAATTGAATAATCATTATTTTTTTCACATTCTTCAATAGCTTTATTCCAAGTACTTGTAAATTCTTTAAATTGTTTTTTTAAATGAGGGAATTCATCTTTCTTTGAATCAACATTCATTTGACCAATAAATTCAACTGCAATTTTATTAATTATAATATTACATTTTGCAAATAATAATCTAATATTATTATTACCAAATTTATCCAAACCTTCATCAATTCTTTCCAAAGCATTAAAAATCCAATCAGATACTTCATTTTCAGGTTTAAATTTACTTATATCACTTAAAGCTTGACCATAAATATTATAAAAATTATCATTAATTGAAATTTTTTCATTACCACCATTTTCAATACAATTTCTTAAAATTCTATCACATTCATTAATTATACCATTAAGTATTAATTCATTACTTCTATCACTTTCTTTCCAAGTTTTCCATAATCCAAATAATTGTGATAATGGATCATCAGGATTAACTTCATCAGTTAATTCAACTGTTAATAATTGTTCATTTTTCCCATCACTTCCATTTTCATTTTCATTTTCATTTTCATTTTTTTCAACAGTTTCTTCAACTTTTTGTTTCTTTACTTTTGATTTACCTAGTCCTAACTTTCTTTTACTCATGTTTGTTAAAAGAAGATGATGATTGTATATATATAGACTGAAATTTAATGAAAAATTTTAAATTTTTTCAAATTAAAAAGTGACGTGAGAAAAATTAAAATCCTTGAAATCATCCAATCTTCTCTTTTAGGAAGTAATTGATTTCCAAATTATTTTAATAATATACAGTAACTTTAATAAATTTATAATCTATAAAAATGTTAATTATTTAACTAATGTAACAATTTTCTCTAATTCTACATTAGTATTGGTATCATCAAATTGACCAGTTTCTATTATTTTAAATTGTTCATCATCATTTAATTTACTATAAACATCACAAGCCCAACCAGTAACAATTAAACCTGGAGGTCTACTTTCAATTTTATTACAAACATCAACTAAATCACCTAATCTTGTTCTAATAACTCTTTCATCAGCACAACTTGCTCTTTCAACAATTGCAACAGGTAATTCTTTTGGCCAATTTTTTTCATCAATTAAAATTGGTAAAATATCAACAATTCTCTTTATACTCATTAAGAAAATAGTTGTTCTCTTTTGTTCATAAATTGGTAAATTATCAGGTATTTTACCCTTTCTACCAACACCTGTACAAATCATAACTTGATCTGCAACACCTCTATGAGTTGTTGGTATACCTGCATTAGCAGTTGCAACAAAAGCACTTGATAAACCACAAAGAACATTACATTTAATATTATGATTTTTAAAAAATAAATATTCTTCACCACCTCTACCAAAAATATATGGATCACCTTGTTTTAATCTAACAACTTTTAAACCTTCATTAATTGCATCTAAACCAATTTTCAATAATTCTTCTTGTGCATTATCTGTATTACCAGGAAATTTACGTGCAATAAAAATTTTAACATTTTTTGGAATTAAATCAAGAATTTCTTGTGGAACTAATTTATCTGCAAGTATAAGATCAGCTTCATGAATTGCATTTAATGCACCAATTGTTAAATTAGATATTGAACCTGGACCTGAACCAATTAATGATATACTACCACGTTTATGAGAAGATGATGAGGAGGCAGAAGATGAAGATGATGAAACAGTACTTAAATTATCATCAATATCAGTATAATTTATTTGATCATTTAATTGATCAATTTTTAATTCACCTAATTCTTTTAAAGGATAATAATCAATAATTTGTGATAACCATTTTAATTTTTCCTTTTTATTTAAATTATTATTTAAATTAATAATTTTCCTTAAATTACTAACATTTTCAATTATTTGATTAATATTTGGTGGAATTGATTTAATAATTTCACGTTTTAATCTTGAAGATAATTTACAACCTTGTAAATTAGTTGTTATACCAATTTGTAAATTATCATTATTATAAGTGGATAATAAGGTAAATGATGAATAAATTGATGAGTTGAAGGTATTTATTGGAATTCTATTTTTAATACAGATGTTGTATATGGATTCAATTGGTATAGTAGTGTTTAGTATGAATAATCTATCAATAATGTTTAATACTTCATCTCTACCTAGATTAAATAAATCATCTAATTCGAATGGTTTATTAATAATTAATAATTTCTCTATAAGAGATGAATCATCTAAAGATAAAGATTTTTCAATATCAATGATATTGAGATTTGAATTAATTAAGATAACTTTTGATGGATTTGAATTTAAAGTAAGGTTAAGTTTATTAATTAAATTTTTCGAAATGGAATGATTTGAAGAGGTTTCATCAACTAATAAAATTGATTCATTTGAAGTATTTAATTGTGTTAGTATCTTCATCTTTAGTTAGTTATAGGAAAAGAAGTAGTAAAGAAGTAAAGAAGTAAAGAAGTGAAATAAAATAAAATAAAAATGAATCAATCAATGAAAAATATGTCAAATCAAAGTCCATTAATTACTAACTGATAAGAAACTGAATTTATTATGGGGCATTACGCCAAGTCACGTGAAATTGGGTGATATCACGTGATTGATTATGTAAGTTACTCTTACTGGTATCATTGGGGGCAATTCCTATCTTATTAGTAGACAATACAGGTATCTACAGTGTATTATAGAGATAACTATTAGAATATATCAATATAAGATAGATAAAATAAAGAAAAAACAACATAACTAGAAATAAAGCAATATGATTGGATAATAAAATAAGATATCTTCTTATCGTAATATGATAATTACTTATCTTTAATTAAATTAAATTAAATTATTATATTATATATGGTGATGAGATGACATTGATGTTATTGATGTTATTGATGTTATTGATTATTAATTACATGTTATTTCTTTTAAATATCTTTAAATAGATATAATAAATCGTATACACCATGGCAGTTAATAAATGGGTTTTAATTGGTATTACATGTTTTTGTCCACCATTAGCAGTTTACCTCTGTGAAGGATTAAAAATTTCAGTTTTAGTTAATGCATTCTTTTGTTGTTGTATTTGGTTCCCAGGTGTTTTACATGCTTTACATATAATTGGTAAAACAAGATTTAAGGATGAATATACTGATGAATCAGAAATTGAAAAACCATAATAAATAATACTCTATATATAACACTTTTTTAAACATTCTTTTATAATCATTACATATTTTAATTTAATTTAATTTAATTTTAATTTAATTTAATTTAATTTTAATTTTCATTTTTAATATCTTATAAAGATAATACTTATATAATTATATACAGAGATATTAACTAACTAGCTAAGAGCAATACACATATAATTAATCAAATTGAGGAACTAACATATCCATAACAGGTGATTGAAGTAAAACAACACCTGCAGCGAATAAAACTACATTAATACCAATCTTACCTAAAGGAGTTGAAAAGAATGATGGTTGACCTTGTGGTTTATCTTGTGGCATAGAGAGACCGTTCATTGTATTGTATGTGTATTGTTTGTTAAATGAAGTAATAAACACTAACCATTATTAATGTAAAATGTCCAACTAATAAGATAATTTTCAAATATTTAATAATCCGTGCACTTTCTATTAATTTAGTGAGAAATTTCAAATTTTTCACTGTGTAAGACAACTTCAACATGAATTTCCAATGTTAGAGGATAGTTCTTTTGAATTAACATTATCATACAATGCTCTCTAATAATAGTATACGTCTAGGTTTATCTGTTAGAAACTGTAGATCATTTTCCACTTTTCAACCTCTACTTGCTCCAAAGAATAAAAAAGATGTTGAAGCAAAGAAAGCTTTAGAGAAAAGACAAGCTAGAAGGGAAGCAGCAAAGAAATTAGCTGCAAAGAAACCAGCTGAAACAAATCCTCTTTTCATGACTGTAAGTCAAGCATTAAGATTTTTAAGAGCTGCAGAAGTTGGTAGATCAAATAATGAATCTTCAATTACAATTCAAACTCCAATTTTAAAAGAGAGAGGTGTTGCAACTTTACAAGGTTCAGTTAGATTACCAAAACCATTAAAAGAGACAAAAATTTTATGTATTACAAATGATGAATTAAAAATTAAACAAGCAATGGAAAATGGTGCAAGTTTAGCTTCAAATGATTCAATTATTGAAAAAATTATTGATGGTTCATTAAATGTTTCACAATTTGATAAAATTTTAGCAACTCCTGATATTGAACAAAATTTAAGGAAAGTTAGTAAAATTTTAGGTCCAAAAGGTTTAATGCCAAGTTTGAAAAGAGGTACAATAAATGATGATTTAAATAATGTAATAATTTCAACTTTAGGTACTCAACCTTTTAGAGAGAGAAATAATTATATTTCTTTAACTGTTGGTAAATGTAATTTCTCTGATAGTGAAGTTTTAAATAATATTTTAGCAACTTCAAATGCAATTAAGGAAACAATAAGTTTAACTAAATCTAAAAAGCCAATTGTTATTGGTCAAACTGTTTTAAGTTCAACTCATGGTCCAGGTATTGTAATTAATTTCTAATTAAATATATACTACTATATCCTACTATATACTACATGTAAATATATCATATTTAATAAATAAAATAAAATAAAATAATCATCTTCTATCAACTTACTTGGTCAATAAACTTCTATTACGCGGTAACATGAAATTTATCATGTAATCAAATTCTTCAATTTATATATAAACAACTGTCTTTCATTACAACTTCTTCTACAAGCAATGACTGTAGTAGATATCAAGGAATCAACTCCTATCAAAGATGATGATAAAAAATTAAGATTTTCAATTATAATTGTATTATTTTTAACAGCTATAATAATTGGATTCCCATCATGGTATTTAACAACATCAGTTGAAAGAGCAACATTACCAATTGATGAAATGAATTTATTAAATGAAAAATGTTTAAATAGTATAAATTATAAAATACCCGTTCAAATATCTGGTTATGATATTGATATTATTGAGTTACAAAATTTACTTGATGAAAAATTATTAAATTCTAATGCAAAAATTGCAATAACAAACAATAACATCAATGATACTAATACATATCAATTAAAAATAATACCTAATGATATTGAAAATAAACTGATTGTTAGTCCAAATATTGATAAATTAATTGAATTATATGTTACTAATGATAATAATATGATTAATGATTTAATTTCAAGAGTACTTATTGATAATATTTTTAATTTAGAATTAAATTATCATCAAATTGATAATATTTCAAAACTTATTAAATTACCATTTAATAAAAATTATAAAATTAGTATTAATTTTTTACATGAAAATAATAAAATTTTCCCAAATATGGAAATTTTACAAAAATCATTAAATAATTTCCAAAATTTTATAAATTCACTTAACACTATTGCAAATTTTACAATTGAATTTCAAGAATTATGGCATGAAAAGAGAATTATAACTGAAAATGAATTTATTAATGAAAATAATTTTACTGTTATTAAAGATATTAATAGATTTGTTGATTATTCAAATTGGGGGTTAGATCAAGATTTTGATATTAATCCAATTATAAATCTTAACCTCTACCTACCTGATGGTGAAAATTTATTAATTGAAAATTCTGAAAAAAATTCTTTCATTATTAGTAAATGGGGTAGTGTTATTATACTTAATGATAATGAAGTTAATTCAATTGATTATAATAAAATGAATCAAATTTTCGATATTTTCGCATTTCAATTATTAAAATTAATTGGTATTGATAATAATGACACCATTGATGATGATAAATCATTATTTTTCAAAATTGATGAATTTATTAGAATTCAAACAATTAAAAATATAAATGAAAGTTTAATTAATTTCCAAAATTTAAATAAATTAATTAATCAATTGAAAACTATACCAATTCCATTAAAATCAGTTGAAGAAATTAATCAATCAATAATTGAAATTGAAAATACTTTAAATTATTTAAATAATTCTAAATGGTATAATGCTTATAAAACTTCAATTATGGCAGTTGAATTATCAAATAATGCTTTCTTTCATAAAGATATGGTTCAACAAGCTTATTTCCCTGAAGAACATAAAATGGCAGTTTATTCACCTTTATTAGGTCCATTTGCAACTATAATGATAATGGCTATAGTACGTGGTATAAAAGAATTAAAAACTTAAAAAGATATAATATTATATATAATCATACAAATCCAAAATATAATTCATCATCAATGAATTTAGTATCTCTTGATGTTTTCTTAATAATATCATCAATTCTATTAGTTCCTAATAAATCTAAATTAGGGAAACAGAAAAGTGATTCTAAATCAACATCTGATCCATCAGTTCTTAATATTTCATTGAAAAATTGTAAATTTTCCTTTTTATGTAAATCTTGAACATGTTTCTTTAAATTATTTTGTCCAAATAAATCAAAATTATTATTAATGAAAATATCATCTTCATTAATGGCTTTATTATTCATTTTAGATTGTTGATTTTCTTCAACCATTTTAACTAATTTTTCAAATAATCTTGAAAAAATTTCACATGCACCTGTCCTTTCAGCAACACTAAATAATATTGAACTACAACATCTTAAACCTTCACTAATGGAAAAATTCCATTTAAGTTTTTCTGATAATAATCCATAAATAAGTGTTGCTCCACTAAGGAAAATAGTTTGTAATGCAATAAATGAAAATCTTGATTTTGTATTATGATCCATTCTTTTACTTAATTGACAAACTGTTAAAGAACTTTTCATACATTCAATAAATAATGGATCATCATTACTTAATTGACTTAGGTATGGTTGAATCAAATATCTTATTTGTTTATTAAATAAATATAAATAATAATCAAATTCATTACTTGATAATGATTGTGGTATAGTATTTGTCCATTCTTTCATTTTCTCTATAAACATATTAATTTTCTCTCTTGGTATATGATCAATTGGTACATCAACTCTATATATTTCATTTTGTATTTCACTTTCAATTCTTTTAAATTTAAAATTATGAATAGCTTGACTACGTGATGTTAGTTTATTAATAATAAATCCTTTTTTAATATTTGTATAATATTCCTCTATAATTGTATTATTATCGAAAACATTTTCATCAATATTAATTGGCATATCTATATCAATATCTCTATCAGATAATGAATATGGACGTCCAAAACTACCACTAATTGATCTCTCTAATGAATATGTTGACCAAAATGTTAATGTTCTATATTGATATTCAACTGGTTTTTCATGTAATAATTGTAAATTTTTTCTATGAAATCCAAAACTAACACATAATCTTAATGCAGATTCAATTATATCCCAAATAACTGGTCCATTGGGTAATCTTAATTGATAAATAACAACTAATAACATACAATGAATATTATTTATACTTTTACCTTCAAATATAATAGATAAATTAAGTTTCATTGCAGTTGTGAAAAATAAAAAATTATCATTTTTCATTGATGGTTCAGATGTTCCATGATGATGTGGTTGTTGTTTACCTGTTAGCATTGATCCAATAGCATAAACCATTAATATTGTAAATGATTTGATAATTTCTAATTTTGTTTGTTGTTTATTAAAATTTTTCAAATATACTAATCTATTTTCATGTACTTCAGTAATATAATCAATTTTCAAGAATGGATATTTAATATGCATTTTAAATAAATAATTATCAACATATAAATCAAGTTTTTTTTTATCTTCTAATAATGTATCAAATGAAATAATTACTTTATCATTAATTAATTTATTATGTTCAATTGATACAGTTTGCTTTTGTTGTTGTTTTAATGTTTCACTTAATTCAAGTTTTAAATGTGCTTGTAATAATGATGCAATATTTAAACCTGATGAACCAACATATAAAGGTTCCATATCATCCTTTAATGGGAACAGAGCAGCACATTTGGTTAAAACTGATGCATCATTTATTGATATATGATCACTAATTGAACTTCTATCACTATAACTATCAATATTTTTAATTAATTCATCATGTCTTTGAATTTGTGTTGGACTCTCTGTTTTAAATATCAATTCATTTTCTTTGCTTGCTAATATATTTTCAAGATGATTAATTTTACTTTCTAAGATTTTAATATAGTTTGGATTACGTTTTTGACTATATTCACATTTAACATTTGCTTTCTCACAATTTTCACATTTTTTACCTGTAAGTATATCTCCTGTACATTTTTGTTTCCTAGATTGACATCTGATACATGCAACTTTAGTTAAATCAACTCTTGTTCCTTTGGATACCTTACCTGTTGAGTCTACTATTTTCATCCTTGTCTATCTATTAATTAATTTAAACAGTATTATAATCGTCTATTAAGGAAACCACCCTTACAAATATAATTCATCTCCGTCAGTTATAGGAAACGGAGCGATTCCGATAGTTTTTATACAATTTTTGAAAACGGAAAAATTTCTTATCGGTAATCGGGGGTGTTCTCTGATAAGGAGCAAACGGAGATTGTGCGAAAAATTTAAGTTATTGGGCCAAGGGGGTCTTATCTTATCGATAATCTTTCCCAACAGTTGAATTACGGAGGTGTTCCTTATTACTATCATCTTATTGAATTTGATATTCTATTGTCTGTTTTAGTTTGGTAGCAAAGTTTTTTTGTTTATTTTGGCATAATTAGTTAGTTTTGACATACCCCCAAAAATTTCTTCGATAGTGGTGTCAAAGTGCATAATATGATATTTGTTAAAATTATATAATTGGGCTAAAGAGTTAGATAATTCTACAATAGTAATAATTTAAATTAGTAATTTTTTTTGTAATTGTGTGTAATAAAACTGATTGTAAGTTATATTCTGAGTTGAAGTGTTTTGCTTTAATTTTTATATTTGAAGTAGTAATTGATTACACAATTGAAACATTTTCATTATAATTTTGTTTAGATGTACTTATTGTAGCTAAATAGATTCCTGATATAAACTGTAAAGTCAAAAACTGGTGTTTCTTCCTTTGTTAAATTTCTAATTGTCGGTGGCCTAATCTCCTACCTTCAATTAACTTTATTATTGTCTTTGGTTTAAATGTATAGCTAAGAGTTTTACACTATATAATTATTCTTTACCTGCAGCCATTAAATAAGAAGATATGTGTTTCAGTGACCTATTTCATTAAATTAAGACTCCAAAAAAGCTTTTAACTTATGCCCAATCATATTGAACAATAATTTTAGCTCATGATATCATAGTGCTTTTGCTGTCTGATTAACTATTTGTTGAATTGGAATCAAAAAATTTTATAAACTTGGAAAAGCATCAGTTAAAGTTTTAATTTATAAGCTAGTGAAAAGAGCTAAATCATATAGATATATATTGTAGTTTAGTATAATACTCTTTGGTTCTTTGTTTCTTGAGGTAATGTACCTGAATTGTGCCTTTTGTAATATATGATGAAAATATTGGTTATATTTAGATATTTAATAGAGTACTAAGATATGTTAAAGATTAATTTAACACAAAGGATACAACGTTTAGCTTAGGCCTATTTTTCTTCTTTTTAGTACATTCTCCAACTGTAAAACTTTAGTAGCTACACAAAAGGATAGTTTCATCAGGTAGCTTTTTATGAACATTATTATAAAACTTTCAAAAACATTTTTATCATTCAAATTGAAAACCTTCACTTTTAACAACTTGGTTTTTTAATTTGAATTTTAACCTATTGACAAACAAGCCTAAAAACGGTCCTTTAGTCTCCTATAAACTAATATCAACTTTATCATTTGGTGCTAGCAGGTTGTTGATGATTCTTTATTGTGAATACGCCACGTTTTTAAATGAGCAATAATGCACCACATTCAGTAACTTCTATGGTAACAAAAGCACTTTCAGGTGGAAATTGATCTCAAAAAAAACCATAACTATTGGAATTTGTTGGCAAATAATTCATCATATTCAGTGAACAAGTAGGAGGCATAACTTTGTAGCAAATAAAAAAGAGGTTAAGTAAACCAAACATTTTTAAGAAAAAAGTTAGTTATAAATAAAAGTCATTAGTTTAATACTAAATCCAGTCTTTGATTGCAGAAAATCATTTACTGGATTATAATTTGTTCTAAGAAATTAATAAGTAAAGATTAACGAAATTTTAATTAAAAATATAGAAATTATAAATATAAGAGTGAAGCAATAATTGTATTAGTATTAGTTACCAGTACTAAACTTTTGAAGAATTTTGAATATCAATTACTTCGATGACACTTGAATCATCGGTTACATTTTTAAGGTCACTAACACCTGTAACAAGTTCAATAGTTTCTTCATCAAGAAAGCCATCAGTTGCAGAGAATTCTTCAAATTTAACATCTTTAATATCCATACCATTTGGTAATCTTTGTTCAACTGGATGGATGTAGTTTAATAATCCAAACACAACAAATGCAATTGTAAATGATAATAAGAACCCTAAGTAATAAACGTGGGTAACACCAATTGGAAGAGTACCTTTATTAATAGCATTTGCAACACCAGAGATGGTTGAACCAACTGCACAAATCCATGCAACAACAACTCTATAGTTGATACCAAATTTATTACCATACCATAACATTGAACTTTTATCATTATTGTAAAAAGAAACAATGTGAAAGTTACCCTTTCTGACAAAATAGTAATCATAAATCATAACAGCAGCAATTGGACAAAGCATAATTGAATAACTACCAAGGAAAGCTAAGAACTTAGCACCACTGGAAATCATCTTCCATGGGAAAAATAATGGACAAACAATCCAACATAATAATTGACCTCTAACAATTGTCATATATTTAGGGAACATACCAGTAGTATCAGCACCGACAGGTAAACAATTAGTACCAATATTAACAATAACCAAAGCTAAAATCATACCAAAAGATGCAAATGCCATTGCAGTTCTCATACCTGCAGTCCAGTGATAGTCTAATAATGCATCATAAAGATCCCATGGATTCCAGAATGTCTTACCTAAAAATACTTTAGCAGCAGAAGTAGTTGCACAACCTAAGAAAGTAATCAAAACTTTTGAAGATAAAATTGCAAATGATTGGAACCATGCGGCATCAGATGTTTTCTTAGCATATCTAACAATATCACCGGCATTAATTAAAATAGGACATAATGCACCCATGATAGAATTAATACCATACATCATAGCCCAACCTAATTCTGAACCATGAGCTCTAGTAGCTGCTAATTCTTCTGGGGAGCCTAAACCACCAGCCTTTCTGACACAGTAACCAAAAACACCAAATAATGTAACAGTAGTGGTAACAGCCTTAACGGTATATAAATGTCTTTGCATAGTTGGGTGCATAAAAATCAGTGGTAATTGAACAATCCAAACAATAAAGAATGCTAATAATTGAGAAGAGGTAGTTTCAGCAGATTCTGGGAAGGTGTTCTTGATGTCAGTCCATTTATGACCAAAGATTGATCTTAGGAAGACACTCATCAATCTACCAGCAAAGAAAGTTTGAGTTGCAAAATAAATAGAAGCAACGGAAACTCTGATGAAAATAAAAAAATATGAACCATACATTCCAGCAGGTGCACGAACAATTGCAGGGAAACCTAAATGATATTCAGAAGATGCTCTTGAATTTAAAACTAAAATGATTGATAAGAAGAATGAACCAACAACAGCACAAATTAAACCTTGCCACCAAAGTAAACCCATTGAGACCAAAGTTGCACCTAAAGTATATGATGAAGGAGTTAATGAAGTGGTGAAATAGAAAAATAAGAAGTTATTTCTAGACCATGTTCTTTCTTCACGGGGAGTTGGTAATAAATCTTTGTTGTACCATGAATGGCCCTCAGATTTTGCTGATTCTAACTTAAGTTTTTTAAAAGGATTTTGCATTTGAATTTGTTTGCTTCTTTATTTGAAAATAAATGTAAAGGAATCAAAAAAAAATTATATTAATAATATAGTAATTGTATAACACCAAGAAATGGAAAAAGAAAATGTCAAACTCTTTTATATATAAAAGAACGTGCAAATGGTGTGATAAATAGATAATGTATATGAGATCAAATTTCAAAGATAATAAATTATTAATCCGTTTATCTAATCTAATAATGAATTAATTAATCAATGCAATATAGGGTTTAGTCTTATCTTGTATCTTATCTGATCAACAAACAGAGTAATCAAAGTATATACCTAAATGAGTAATTAATTAAAAGAATACAATAATAAAAAATGCAAACAATAATTTTTCAGTCGGTGAAACCCCGATTATAAATACACTTTTCATTGAATATATTATCATGTCAAGATAAAAAAAATTAGAAGTGGTAGCTAGGCGATAAGAAAAAGAAAAGTTTTACTGATAACGGCCTTACCGAGACTTTCGCTTTACGCATTTGCGATTGTCATGGAGTGTCTCCGATCAATTTATTTTTTTATCTACAATTTTCAATTTTAACTCTTATTTCAATCTA
This sequence comes from Pichia cephalocereana, assembly GCA_030565065.1. Taxonomy (NCBI): domain Eukaryota; kingdom Fungi; phylum Ascomycota; class Pichiomycetes; order Pichiales; family Pichiaceae; genus Pichia; species Pichia cephalocereana. Next base: position 282 of record JAJMAS010000204.1, on the reverse strand, counting down.
CTCCGATCAAATGTCGGTAGGGGTTCGATAGTAATACTATCAATTTCTTGTCTTAAATATAGGTGCCAATATTAGTATACCAGTTCTCTCCTCTATAGTTCTCTAACCACGGTTAAATTTTCACCACTCAACACATATATATACAATGGAGAAATCATCAAGTGAAGACAGTTCAAAGGAAGAAAAGTTCATTGAAGTAACTAAACAAGAAGAACTTGCACAAAAAGTTGCAGATGCCCATGATAATATTCTAACATCAAAACAGATTATAGTTGTCTTTGC
>JAJMAS010000203.1:0-14910 GCA_030565065.1 Pichia cephalocereana | reverse complement strand
AAAAATTAACTTTAGTGAACGTCTAAGGCAGAATTTTTAGATGTACTTTACATCGATCTTTTTGTTAATCAATTCATTCACTGATAGACACCCTGCAACAATGTTTCATAAACACAGCTCTGATACCCCACAAACTGCATCTACACAGACACCAGGATCTCCAACAATGCTTCATCGTTATGGATCAACAGAAACACTCTCTGTCCTTTCTCGAAGTATTACTGCAACTTCCATAAATTCTACATCAACAATTAATACAACATTTGAAGGTCATTGGATGCCAAATTCATTTGTTGTAAGTCGTAAACGTTATAAAGTATCACTTCATTTAAAACCTTCTGAAATTGAACTTTTAAGAAAATCATGGGCTATTGTTACATCAACAGAATCTCGTGCATCAGATTCAATTGCACTTGAACCACTTTCAAGAACTTCTTCAATGGGTCTTAAATTATCATCAACTGTCACTAATTCATCTACAGGTAGTAGTGCAGTTAATAACAATAGTAATAATAATAATAATAATGCTGGGAATATAAACAATGATAGTCATGCAATAAATACTGCACCAATTCCAAAGGCTAATCAAGGATTTAATACTGCATCATTCGCATCATTCCTTTTCTGTATTCAATTTTACAATAATTTGATTGGTATGGATCCTGAAATTGAAACATTAATTCCAAGTATTAAACACCAAGCATCAGCATTTGCAGGTGTTATATCTGTTGCAATTGGTTCATTAGAAGATTTATCAAAAATGAAGGAATCATTATTGAATTTAGGTCATTTACATGCAAGAATTTTAGGTATTGATTCACCATATTTTAAAACAATGGGTGAAGCATTAATTAAAACATTTCAAGATTGGTTTGGTAATAGTCCTGAATCATTCCCATTAGAACTTGAAGAAGCTTGGATTAAATTATATTGTTTCTTAGCAAATTCAATTCTTCAAGGTGGTATTGATCCGGTTATTGAATATAATATTCATCCAAACAAACATCAAACACAAACACATGATGAACAAATTGATAAAATTGATGAAAATGATAATGAAAACGAAATTGATAATGAAAATGAAACTGATGATAATAATGAAGTTGAAAATGATGAAAATGATCAGACATTATTTAATAATCAATTATCTGATTTGACAAGTAATTTTACAGCTGCATCATCAAATATTGATAATAAGAAAGCTTCAATTTCCAAAACTTCATCAAATCAAACTGGATACACTAAATATGATCCATCTGTTAATTCAAGTAATTCCTTCAACAGTAAACCTTCATACATTCCTCAAGTTGCACATAAAAATATAAATAGATTAAAGAAATCAAGAAATACTAAAGAAGATTGTACAATTATGTGATTGACAAAGAAAAGCTAAAACGTTAGAATGTTTTATTACTTTCATTTATATAGACCTATGTATAATAACAGTGTAGAATTTCAAGTAATTCAATTGAATATTCGTTATTGAAATAATTTAAACTAACAGCTACTTGAATATCTTTCATTGATTCAAAGCATTTTAATACATTACTCCATAACTTTGTCAAAATTTCCTTCTTTGCAAAATTGTGTAATGATGAATCTCTATTTACTAAAAGAAATGACATTAGCCATACATTTTTCAAATGTAACATGATATTTGAATTTAATAAAATTCTATCATTCATACTACATCTTATAAAATTACCATCATTATTAGTTGATTTTAGGAAAGATTCGAATTCTAATGAGAAGTCTCCCGTGCTTGGATTATAAACCATATTAAATGTTGATAAATCGGGTATTATCTGTACTTCCTTCAATATAACTTTATTAAAATGTTTATAGTTATTCAAATTTTGTAAAAAATTAGTGAAACCGACATTAATTGAATTAGGTTCTCTTAAGAATGGGAAATTAGAATTATAATTAATGATAAATTCATTTTTATTATTAAATAATGGTATTTCTATCAATTGATTTCGATATTTCAATATTGGTATTTGATCCATTGAATCTGGGAATTCACGTATTGATTCCTTTGCTATACGATCAATTGATGCTGAGTCTATTATTATACCTTTATAATTCGCAATTATTTCAATGGTATTGACTAATTGATTATATACAGGATCTGATAAATGTGCAAGATCGTTAAGATATGATTCATATTTGCTTTGGTTAATGCTTGATGATGTCTTTATTCGTAAACTTCTAATGGAAGATGTTGAATCATTATAACTATAATTTCCTGTTTCAAGCTCATTATCTGAATCAGCTGATCTTTTAGACATTTATGAATTTTTGATCTTATTATTATATAGGTATATATTTGCAAAAGCCAATAAAAGAAGGAAGGTTATTTACAAAACAGTTTAGAAAATTTAGATTGGAAAGATTAAAAAATCCACCAAAATAGATCTGAAAAAATTATTGTGTTCTGTTTGAAAAATTATCCATTACTTTTCAACTTCTTCTTCTTCGTCTTTTTCTAATTCTCCATAATCATCTTCGATGTATAAGATTTGTACAAGATAACGATATAAATGTTGAAGATTTGATCTTTTAAGTGGAGGTTTCATATATCTACGAAGATCAGCAACTGATAATTGAAATTCCATATTAGTCCAAGTTTGTGAACGTTCACCAACTTCTTTGAACAAAGCTAAAGTCCAAACCTCTAATTGATTATAATTTGCTAATAATTCATTATAATTATCCTCTTTGGACCTTAATTGCTCCTTTAAATCTTTTAATTCTGATTGATAAACTTCACATTGTAACCTCTGAATGTTATCAACATAATTTAAAATTCTATTTGAATGCTCTTCATTTAAAAGGTTAATTTTTTGATTTTTAAATTCTTGTTCAATACTACCACTATTTACATTTACATTTGCAGATGATAATTGCTCATACATGATTTGTGAAGCTTCTTGACTCCGTTGTAGTTCTTCATCCTTAAGTTTAAGTTGATTCATTAACTGTCTAATCGTATTTTCTGGAACATATGAAGATCTCTGTGGTACTTGTAATTTTTCAATATCTACTTGTAATGGTATATTAGAAGATGAAACACTGGATCTGTTTAATGACATTGAATCTTTTTCATCATCTGCATCATTAGTTGTATTGTTTTCTATTGGTATAGTAGTCCTATTCTTAGTTCTGCTACTCTTTTGAGAACTTTTGTTACTATTACCTTTGCTGATATTATCAATATCGTTACTATTACTATTACTTTTACTGTATACACTACTACTCTTATCACTTTCCTCTTTAGTAAATAAAGGTCTTGTTTTACTTATGAATTCAATATCACTAATTGAATTATTAGGTACTCTATATTGTTTATATTTTTGATCTTCAATTTCTAAATTTTGCATTAAGTTTTGCATAGTATTAGAGATATCATGACCAAATTTACCCTTACTTGGGGTGGATTGAGCTGGGAACTTGTTCATTTGGCTGTTGTAAAGAATAAAAATAGGGGATTTTAAGATTTTTGAAAAATTTTAATATTTTGGCAGGGATATTTATTTTCACAGATACAAAACTATACCTGTTTTTTTCTTTTAATAATTTTTTCTTTTATTTTAAACCTACTTAAATACTGCAAAAATATTCCCAATAGTAATGATAAGGTTTACTTAAACACCGCTAATAAGATTATCTATTAAAATACTATCCAATACTACCAAACAAACACTTAAATATTATCCATCACAACAAATACAATGTCATAACAATAATAAGGGCAATAATAACGCCCTGACAATAATTAATTTCCCAAAAAGGCAGTAATTAAATTTTTTTGTTACGCGTCATTAGTGTTTATAATAGTCAATTTATCTATTACATAATCATTAGGTCTTAGAGGGAGTCTTTTGGAGAAAAAGCGTGTTTGGCGTTTTAGCTGTTAACTTTGATAGTACATGTGTGTCTTTTTATCTTTTTTTTATCTTTTTTTTTATTTTTTAATTGCTTTCACATAGCACTTCTTTTAGGTAAGTACCACCCCTTATATGCTGTCCAATAGAACTTCATCTTTGCTCCAGTCAGCGCCTGTACCTTCGTTACCACTAGAATCTCCAATCACTCAAGACTCTGCTTCAATGAATTCTCTTAATGATGTTTTCGATAATAAAAATATTGATACTTATTCATCAGCTCAAACTAGTACAGCTTCACCTCAAAGAGTAAACAACAATACAGTTCATAATAATATTTCAAAGGAACCTAAATTTTTATCAAATTCATTTTATTCTGGTCCTGCCATTAATTCTCATACTACTAAAAATCATGCTAATAGATTCAGGAAATCTTTAGTTATTTCACCTTCATTTAATTCAATTACTACTAAAGATTTAGAAAATGATGAAGAGGAGAAAACAAGTGAGTTAAATATTGATGATTTGTCCTTCCAAAATACTACAACTGAGGAACCAACTATAAATATTGGTATGGTTATAAGTCCAAGTATTAGAGCTTTAAGTGATATTCTAACAAATAAAGTTAATTCAAATTCTAGTTCAACTTTACCACTTAGATTACCTCACTCATTAACAAATGATACAATTACAGAAGAATTAACAGAATTCGATGATTATAATGATTATAATGATGATGAACATTACGATAATGCCTATGCTCATGATAATAAACCAACTCAACAACAAACATTCCAAATCATTAATACAAAAACTCAAAATGATTCCAACAAACCTATTATTCATTCGCTTATTGATGATATTTATTCACCAAATCCAACCCTCAATGCTAAAACTTTTAATAATTCAAATGATACCCTTAATATTAATACAAATAAAGATTTAATAGATTTAAATAGTCCAGTTATTGAAAATAGAAATTTTACACCAGCTAAAAATTCGATCAAATCAAATGGAATGAATTATAGTGATATTTATGAATCCTATTCTCCATTACATAATAAAACATTATCAACTATTAATGATGATCCCCAAAATAATAGAAAAAATGATACATTAAATATTTCAAATAAAAGACTTTCTAATAGATTATCAATGATGAGTGATAATTTTAATTTCAATGATTTTAGTTCTCCTGCAATGGGTTATAATGAACCTATTCAAAGTTTCAACCTTATAAACCCTTCAATCAGTAAATCATTATCTAAATTATCAATCGTTACAGATTCTGTACATGAAATTGGTTATGATGATACAAACTATGATCAAGATGATCAAGATGATCATGAGCAGGAAGATTCAGATAACGAAGATTTTAGTTTCTTACCAAGTAGAAATGGTACTGTTAATGATAAGGATAATAATTATAACAATAACAAAAAAAATAATAATCAATCTGCTCAACCTATGTCAACTAGATCAGTCTCAAGTTCAACTTTTATTCAAAAACATCAATCAAGAGACTCAATTAGAATGATAGATGATGAAAATGATGCTAATACTCCATTCACCAATTCAACTCCAACTTTCAGTAATATAAGTCAATATGAATTCTCTAATAATAATACCACTCCAAATTTGAAAACTGTCCCTGATTTAACACATAAAGAAACCGTTTTATCTAATAGTCCCCATAGAAGTTTGTATGATTCCCCAGTTTTAAATAAATCTCCAATTAGAAACACTTCACCAACTTTTGAAAAAATCAAAAATTCTCCAACACAACAAGTGAAGAAAACTTTCATCAATTTGTCACCTAAATCTAAAAATCAAAGTCAATTTACTCAACCTCAATCTTCATCAACTCAATTAGACTCTAAACCTGTTCATAAACCTAAGTTAACTTTCAAGAGTTTATTCTCCAAAAAATCTGATAGTAATAATTCAAATAAAAAAGATAAGAAATCTCCATTAATACCAAATAATGAAAAATTCTCTTCCCGTCCAAAATCTTTCAATTTTACTACTTCAGAGAATAAGAAGAAGAATGTTACACAAAAGGAAGAAAGAAAGGAAAAATCCAAGTCTTTACTATCTGGTTGGAAGAGAAAAAGTTTAGGATTCTCTAACAATAACAACAAACCTGGTTCTTCAACTGTTTCAAATGACCTGTTGAATAATACTACACCAAAATCTTCAGAAGCTAAGCATAACAAATCTTCAAGTGTTTCTAGTTTACCATTATTAAATCAAAACACTAAACTAAATCAACCGAAATCACCATTCATTGAAAAATCTCATAAACATTCAAATTCATCACCTGATTTATTCAACAAGCAATTACCAACTTTACCACCACCTGAAGTTAACTCCAAAACAAATGATAACGCATTACTGATGGGAAAATTTGGGTTTGACAATCAATCACCAAAATCAAATCAAAGTCCAGTATTTACACAAGAACCTGTACTTACTCAAAATGTTGATCCTTCATGGAATCAAAATCCAACTATTCGCAAATCTGAAAGTCAACAAACTATTGAAACTTCTCATTCACCAATTGAACTTCCTGAACCACAATCTGCTAAACTCGATCAAACCACACCAATAGTAAATAACCAATTTGAAAATAGTGATCATGTTGCTCCATCCGTTATTGAAATCACCCAATCAAATGTTAATGATGATACAAATGGCTCAGTTATTATTAATAGTAGTAGTAGATATGATACAACTGGAGAAGAACCATTGCATATTGATACTACTCATTTTGAAAATGAAATTGAAACTGGTAATGAAAGAGAAGAACAAAATGAAATGGAATATGAAAATTTCAATGATTTCCAAGATAGATTAGAACCACCTCATGCATTAGGAATTCAAACCATGCCATTTGAAAGACCATCATCAATTTCTACTTTCCGTAATTCAGTTAATTCTTATGATGATGATAGATATCTTTTGAAAACACCAAAACAAGCAACAAGTCCATCAATATCAGTGGTTGCATCATTTACTGCAAGTCCAAATAAATATCATATTGGTGATGATATGTTCCCTAAAAAATTTAGTATTGATGAAATTGAATCAATTGTAAGTTTGGAAAGATCAAGATCAATTAAATCAATTAGATCAGTTTCTAATAAAATCAACAATAACTCAAATTCAATTCTTAGAATGGTTCAGAACCAGAACGAGGAATTTGATGAAATGGTTTTACCTGATGGTATGGTTGTTGTTAGAAGTCCAATGTTTGATCAAACTTCAATTTTAAGTAAAAATAATAATGGTATGAGTAGAAAATCTAGTATTTTGAAACATTCAGCTAAACCTTCGATTACTTCAAACATTGTTAATTCTCCAATAAAGAAAATTGAATCTAATAATACCGTTCAAAATGATAAAAGAATTTCAATGATGACGATTGAGGATGACCTAAATGAATTTATTGATATGATTAATTTTGATGACGATAATGATGATTTAAATTCAAGTTTCCATATTGACACAGCAATGGAAATCAAATTAAGTCCATTGCGTAATATTAAAAGAGAATCAAGTGTTCCTGATTTCCTAGGTATTAATACAAGCTATGGTTCAATGAATTTTGATGATTATGACTTAAGTAATTTACAAGCTTCAAATGCAAGTACTAATGATTCACCATATAAACCTTCAAAAATTTCTAATTCAAAATTTAAAGAAAATGAAAGTATTGAAAATTTAATTGAAAAGGAGGAAAATTTACAAAATGATATCAACTATAGTACACAAAGTTTACCAATCATTGAGAATGCATCCAATTTTAATGATAATATCATTAAAGAATCACCAAAAGGTTTAAGTGGTCCATCATTTAATTTATCATTGAAACCAGAAACAAAATCAGCTATTATTGGTTCTCTTTCAAAACAAAATCATATTCATTCAATTGAACCTTCAGATTCTGAAAATTCCTTATCTTATATTGCACAATTCAATTCTGTTAATAATCAATTGAGAGATAATACTGGTTATGAAAACAAAGGATTAATTGATGATGATTATAATACATATAACGAATATGCTAATTATTATAATAGTCCTCAGGCATCACCTGTTCAAAGTAATAGTAAATATTCATTAAATAATCCATTTAATGATTACACTCAATCCTATGATGATGTTGATGAAATTGATGAACAAGATATTGGATATGATTATGGCAATTATGATCATTTTCAAGCAGATATGCAAAATAACGACATTTACCAATATGAAAACAATGTATTTAATAATGACAAAGCTAATAAGAGAAAATCATTAAACTTCTTGAATATCGGTAACACTCATTCGAAATTTGGTAATAATAATTCAACAGCTTCACTTCCTACATATAGTACAATTAAAGCAGAGGAGAAACCTAAAAGGTTAACCAAGAAGAAAAATAGAACATCAATTTCATTTGGTAGTATGTTTGAAAATATTATACCACAACATAATGAGAAACCAAGTGTTAAATTTTCATCAAGAATTTTATTATATGATACTTATAATGAGGATGATTATGATCGTAAACCAGATTCTGCAACTTGTAATAGTCTGACACCTCAAATTGCAATGGAAATCAAGAATGAATTAAATCAATTGAAGGCTGAAATGCCAATTCATGAAGATTCCAGATGTTATACACATTTTTTTTAAAAAATTTTACACTTTCTTTTTCAATACTTACTTTCTTTACATTTATATAAATTTAATTTAATCCATTTACGTTCTTTAAATAGATTATATCGTAGTGTATCATAACATGAAATGAAAGTGGTTATATCCTTCCCGCATTACGTAATCAGATAATCAAAATTTCTCATAAAATCCTCGGAATAATCAATCCACCGTCAAATCGCAGACACTTTCAACAGAACAACACATGTGCATTGTTAATAATTGTGTACATCTTTCTTTGATTGTCAATTGATCATTCATTCTCTACATCTGTGAATCTACCACACTACAAGGAAGAACATCAATGTCTTTATTTGAAGTGCAGAAGAATGCATTTATAGCCGATTTAAAAAAATTTCGTGCTTCACATCGTCATTTAATCGTCGATGATACTACATATCCAATAATTGAAAAATTATTCAATGATGATGTTTTAAACTATGTTTACACTTGTAAAAAAATAGATGGTGAGAGATCAAAGAATAGAGATTCTGCATTATACTTACTTGATCCAACTAGAAATTTTTCCATTAATTGTTTAGCAGCTGATTTTAGTAATGGTCACAGATATAAAGATACTGTTGTTATGTTTATGCCTGGACCTTATGAACTTTTTTGGAAAGATCTAACAACAAATAAGAATTTTTTAAACTCATTATTAATGCAACAAACACCTCATATTGTTGATTATTTAAGTTTTGTTCCATTAGAACCAAGAGTTTTCGTTACAGGTAATTTCCATTCAATTCCAGTTTATTACAATTCTGTTAAACATGGTAAGAATTATTATCAATATCAGATTGATACAGCTTTAAATTCAATGATGGGGCTTTGTACATTGACCAATGAGTATCCAATTGTTCGATATTACAATTCTAAAGTTTCTAAAGAATTAGCATTCAGATTTCAAGATAAGCTTGATAAATATTATAGAGAACATCCCGATATTATACCAATAAATAGCAAGACCATTTTTTTGATAACTGATCGTACAATGGATATGTTTGGTCCTGTTTGTCATTATCAATATTACAGATCCCAAATTTTTGATTTATTAGATGATGTTGAGATTGAGAGAGATGTTGATCCAAGTGCTAAATATTCTTATATCGCACAAACAGGTGAAGGTACAGTTAAGAAAACATTATTTTTCAATGAAACAGATCCTGTTTATATGGAATTAAAGGATTTAACAATCGATAAGGCAACTGAACATATTAAAAATCTTTACAAAGAGTTAAAGATTGAAGATGAAAAATTTACAGGTAAGAATTTAGAGACAGCTAATGGATTAAGACATGCATTGGTCAACAAAGATATACATGCTGAAAGGAAAGCTTTGATTACTGGTCATTATAATCTATGTGCTAAAATGTGGGATATTTTAGAGAAAGAACATTTAGGTGATATTATAACATTTGAGAATCTGTGTGCTGCTGGTCTGGGCCCAATTGAAAAATTGAAAGTTCCAGTTACTGATGGCTTAGTTCAATTATTGAACAATCCACAAATTAATGTTTACAATAAGATAAGAATGTTAGTTGCATACTCAATTTACAGAGGAGGGATTATAAAGGCTGATTTAGAAAAATTATTACAATTTTCAATGCCTGAAAAGGCTAATAATGTTATCAAACTTTTCCAAAATCTACAATCTATTGGATTTACAGTAATAAAGGAAAAATTAGGTGCTCCAGCAATTAAAGACAAAACATATTTTGGAGTTGAAGATACTGAAGTTCAAATGAAAATCTATACACCATCCTATAGTAATATCATTTCGAAATTAGTTTATAACAAATTGTCTGAGTTTTACACAACTAAAACCATTGATACCAAAGGTTATGCGGATGAAGATGATGAAAGTTTGAAAACCTTCCCATTCGTTAAAGCGGGTCCAACACCAATGGAAATGGAAGGTATGAATACTGTAAGAAATCAACCTAAATGGAAAAGTAGTAAAAATAGCAATGATGCATCTAGACAGAAGTTGATACTTTTTTGTGCCGGGGGACTAACACCATCTGAACTGAGTTCTATATCGTCTCTTGAAAATGAACTTAATAGAAATATTATTATTGGTACGGATGAAATATACACAGTTTGGGATATGCTTGGTGATATAACGCTAATACATGATGATGAATTTGATTTCCCATTGAAACAAAAGATGGAAAAGAAACCAATTCCACAATTCTTATACGATGATTCCACTGATCCTGCAATAATACAGAAACAATTAAAAGAACAACAACAGAGACAACAACAACAGCAATTACAACAGCAAAAACTGAATGCCAAATCCACCGAAACTCAGAGTTTGGCTAATGAATCTACATCCAAACATCATCACAAACTTGGATTTAGTCTTCATGGACGGAAGAAAAGTGAATCAAACTCCGGTGAAGTTGAAGAAAAGAAGAAGAAAAGTATGATGAAAAAGTTTAAAAACTTGAATTTCTAAACTACTGCTGTATTTATATCTGTATAATTAATGAACCTTGATAATCATCTATGTATACCTATGAAATTCTTCTGTAAAGTTAGAAAACATCTACACTTATAAATACATACACTGATTAACTCCGAAAATAGCATAGAATAGCATAACGTACTAAATCCGCGGGAGGTTTTATAATAGTGCAAATTCACACGATAGAGACATGCGGAAAAACATAATTTAACTTCTTTTCTATAATGGTGTTTCCCTGGTTTTATGAATTTTTCGATGGAATTAACACTTGAGGTTTATCTAAGACAGGGTAATTATGTTTGGTTTTGGTAAGAAGAAGGCAGAAGTTGCAAAGAAACCTCAAAAGGATCTTATTAAAGTTGATGTTCCTTTTGAAAAACCAGTTGCCGGTGTGGCACCACCAAAGGAGAAACCTTTAACAGATGAACAAAACGAAAAATATCTTACAGTTTTAAAACATTTTCAAGATCCAGAATTGAAGATTTCAATAAAGGAACACAATCATAATGAAAAAGAACCTCTTATTGATGATGAAAAAGCTTGGGTTACGAGAGAATGTATTTTAAGATATTTACGTGCAACTAAATGGGTTGTCAAAGATGCAATAGATAGAATTGAAGGAACTATCGCCTGGAGAAGAGAATTTGGCATTAACCATCATATTGATTCCGAAAATAAGGTTTCAGCTGAAGTAGTTTCACCAGAAGGTACTACTGGTAAACAAGTCGTTTTAGGTTTTGATAACGATGCAAGACCTTGTCTATATTTAAAACCAGGGAGACAAAATACAAAAACCTCACACAGACAAGTCGAACATTTAGTTTACTATCTTGAAAGAACTATTGATTTAATGCCACCTGGTCAAGATTCATTGGCTTTATTGATTGATTTCAAACAACATCCAGAGATTAGTGCTGATGTTGAAACATCAAAAATCCCACCTTTATCTGTCGGTAGGGAAGTTTTACATATCTTACAAACACATTATCCTGAAAGATTAGGTAAAGCTTTATTAACTAATATTCCATTTTTAGGTAGAGCATTTTTGAAATTGATCCATCCATTCATTGATCCTTTAACTAGAGAAAAATTAGTTTTTGATGCTGATTTTATTAACTATGTTCATGAAGAACAATTGGACAAAGATTTCGAAGGTAGAGTAGACTTTGAATACCAACATAAAATTTATTTCCCAAGTTTAGTTGAAATGTGTGATAAGAGAAAAGCAAACTATATGGAAAGATTCCACAAATTTGATGCAGTTGTCGGGTTAAGTGAATTTGATTTAAGATCATCATCTGAAACTCTGTCGATCCCAGTTCGTAAACATCCTTACAATGCTAATACTTCGGAAACAGAGTTAGCAAAAGCTACCGAGAAATTATCCTTATGAGATCGTTTTCTATTTTCAAATACTATTCCAAATAAGGTATGATACACGTAGAACTTACCCATTGTACAAACTCATGATGTAGAAATTTATAATTAATTTAATGTTTTAATAATACATAATATAACAAATACCGCTTTTATCTGGCACCACGATTATATCCTCTTCCTCTGCCATTTCCTCTGTATCTTCCTCCGTAACCACCTCTTCCTCTATAAGAGTGATCATTACCCTCAAATCTGTCACCTCTATGATAATCATCATTTCTACAATATTCAGAAGAGTTTCCATAACTATAACGATATCCACCACAACCACGGCCGTCACTTGGATTTTTATACCCACCTCTCACAGAATCTCTCCCGGAACCTCTTCCACGAAAACCACCACGATAACTAGAATATGATTTAGGTCCTGATGGAATATTTGATTTAACACTTCTTCTTGGAGATCCAGATCTTGATCTTGAATAACTTTCACCTCTTCTACTTGGAGATCTACTACGAGTTTCACCTCTACCTCTCTTATCTAACACTACTTTTACAGCTCTTTCAGAAGATGAATATGAGCCTGATCTAGACCTGGAATATGAACGTGATCTTGATCTCGAGACAGATCTTCCACGACTAGAGCCACTCTCATCACTAGAATCACCAGCAATTGCTTCAACATCAGGTGGCAGTGCTTCCAAAGCTTTTCTCATGTTATCTGTTAACTTACCTAGTCCAATAGCAGTGAAATAATTAATAGAGAATCTAAGATGCTCAGCATTAGTTCTAGGAAAAATACCAACAATATATTCTTGAATATATGGTTCATTGACACGTTCCAGAAAGTGATTTATTCCAATTTCTTCAAGTATTTTTTGAAATAAAAATTTCAGGAATATACGACCAGATGATGTAGTACTTTCTTCAGTGAGTTTAACAACATGTAAACATTCCCATCCAAGCTTATCAGAAGCAAGCATATGTCCCCAAAATGCACCAATATTTCTTATTAACACTGTCTCATACTTATGGCAATTTTGGTAGTTTTCTTTGAATAGTGTTTCAAATGCATCAGACCATCTTGGTCCTAGAACAACTAAAATTTCCCCAATCAGCCCATAATACTTTGAATAAACCTTTTCTTGAGCACAACATTTAACAACCATATCAACCAACATGTATTCTTTTCTTTCAGGATCAATTGCTGGTAGTCGAAGAAGTTTATGAGTAACTTCTTCTGGACTCATACTGGACATGATAGTTAAATAAACATTCTTTTGAAAGTTAGTGAGCTCTTGTTCGGTTAAATCTTTAATTTGAACAGTTAACTTTCCCTTCTCCATTAAATTGTTACTGTTATCAATTTCTTCGTCACCACTTTTATCAATATTTTCATTATCACTGGAAAAATCAGAGTTATGGTCTTCATTATTTTCATTCTCATTTGTATCTAGACCTGAATTTTGATCATCCTCATCATCTTCATCATCACTTCCTAAAATTTCAGTCTTCAAAGCATTGTACTTTTTGTTAGATTCTTTGTAGTTTTCATCAAAGTGGAAAACATCAAACTGAGTATCTGTTGAAATTCTATCTTTCAAATTGATTTGATGAACTACACAATCATCCTCGTCCACAAGATCCAAGTCACTTTCAATTCCATCGTATAAATCAATTTTTTCCTTTAGAACATTGAACAAGTTTTCAATCGAGAATTGAATTCTATCATTGACAATATTTTCATTCATCACAGAACGAAGTGTATCCTTAACACTGTCAAACCATGTAGGATTTTCTTCATATATGAATGGACCGATGTTTTCGAAGACATCAACCACCAATTTAACACTGAAGTTTGTAGGTTTTTCTAATAATTCGTTCACAATTTGAATCATTAGTTCGCTTGAAGATACACGAAACAAAACTAAGTTAGCAAGGAATAGAACAGTGTTTGTACACAGAGCTTCTTCTTCTTTCCTATAATACCTTTTATATCTAGAAACCAATCTCCTTATCAATAGATTACCTATCTCTGGTATCTTAGAATTTAAAACACACACCAATGATGCATAAACACTAGTATGTGATGATGATAATTGTTGTGATGCCATCAAACCGTTACAGAATAACCCCTTTCCTCTCAAGATGTTAACTTTGAAAATTTCAACAACCATGGTTTTCAAGTTCTCCTTATTGACTTTATTAACAATTCCATTGATCTTCTTTTTTAGTATTTCCCAATCTTGCTTCTGTTGTTCCTCTGGTGATAGTTCAGCCTTTTCTTTCATCAAAGCAAGTATTTTTGCAGCTGGGACATATTTCCCTCTTTGTTGCTGCTCTAGTAGTTTTTCCAATTCAGTAGGCATATTAAGATGTATATTCTATATGTATTTCTGCTGTATTCCAGGTGAAGTATACATGTTGTAAAGAAAACAAACAGTTTGAAATAATTTTCATGTTAATACA
>JAJMAS010000202.1:1167-14919 GCA_030565065.1 Pichia cephalocereana | reverse complement strand
TTAAATTAAATTAAATTAAATTAAATTCTAAAAAAATGTTATCAATCAAAGCTATCTCCGTTGTTTTATTATCAGCATTAATTAACGATTCAACTGCTGCTCCAGCTGCTTCTCCAGAACATGTTCATCATGCACATAAAAGAGATAATGGTAAAACTTGTGCATTCCCAAATGATGATGGTATGGTTGCTGTCTTTAATACTAAAGTTGCAAATTCTGAAGGTTGGGCTCAAGATGGTCCATGTAAAGCAGGTTCTTATTGTCAATATGCTTGTAAACCTGGTTATTTAGCAGGTCAATGGAATCCTGAAGTTACAACTTATTCTTATCCAGGTTCTCAAGATGGTGGTTTATTCTGTGATTCAAATGGTAATTTAAATAAACCAATTTCAAATCATGATTATTGTTATAAGGGTAAAGGTACCGCAAAAGCTGTTAATCAAGCAAGTAAAGATGTTGCATTCTGTCAAACTGTTTTACCAGGTAATGAAGCAATGTTAATCCCAACTAATGTTAATGGTGGTTCAAGTAATGATTTAGCTGTTCCAGGTACTGATTATTGGGCAAAAACTGCTTCACATTTCTATATTAATGCTCCTGGTGTTTCTGTTGAAGATGGTTGCAGATGGGGTTCAACTGCTAATCCTTATGGTAATTGGGCACCTTATGTTGCAGGTTTTAATATGGATGATAATGGTAGTACATTTGCTAAAATTGGTTGGAATCCAATTTATTTTGAAGATTCAAGTCCTTTTAAGAATGAAAATCCAAGTTTTGGTATTAGACTTAAATGTGATGATCCAAGTAAATGTAATGGTGCTACTTGTGAAATCAATCCAAAAACAATTGGTTTAAATAAGGTTAGTAACTCTGGTCAACAACAAGATGCTGATGGTGCTGCTTGGTGTGTCGTTACTGCAACAGATAATGCCGGTGTTAGTGTTGAAGTTTTCGAAGTTTAAAATTTGAAAACTGATAATTGATTTTCCAATTATTTTTATTTTATTTACTATAACAAAAATACAAAAAAAAACTTATAAAAATACCAACAAAAAAAATATTAAAAAAATATTCAAGAGTGGTCATTGTCAATCAGTTTATAGAGCAAAACAAATAACCAAATTAATGTTCTTTAGTTAATTATAGTTCTTTGTTTGAGTTTTATCTTGGTTTTGAATATAAACTAAAATAATTTTACATTTTGACGTCTTAATGATATTTTCTTTTATTTTATTCTTTTCTTGAATACATGTGTATATTATTTTAAAAAATCGATTCAATTTGCAAAAAAAAAAATTAGTAATGTAGAAAAGTATTATAGTATGATTAATGGTCGTGTGATGGAAATGGAGCACCATGCGATAAGAAAAAATATGAAACCGAGCCCCCATTGTTTTTATTATGTACGAGTCTCTTAAGTTGAGGTACTTTTTGATAATGATAAATAAAGTTCCAGTAATTAGGATTTCTTATCAATGTCAACTTAGGATGTATAATAACTTTGTATTAAGCTTTTTATTTATATTTAGCTTTCTTTGTATCATATCTTTAACTTTTATCTGTAATATATCATCACAAAGCAGAATCAACATTTGTAATTTTAATTTCTTCCTAATGGTTATTGTATTCAATAACTGTAAATATGTGACCAGTGTTTGATTTACTACTAATTTAACCTTATTATAGAAGAATCAATGTTATTTCAATTGCTTTCAAAGTGTGTAGAACAAGTTCTTTATTGGAAATCAGAGTCATTTTGTTATAAAAAACATTTGGTATTATTGAGGTTTGAATGTCTTTTGTAAAATAAGTTTTGAATCAGTTTTTGGACTTAAAAGATGTAACTATTACAAAATGATCTGATAAAACTCTCACACCGTTTTTCAAAAGAATGAATTGAATGAAATAAAAGATATTTTGAACACTAAATGTAGCTCCCCATACTATTGTAAGTACATCTAAACCAAATTGACTACAGCACAGCACCCCACAGTTCTTTACTTTTTAATTTTATCAATTGTAGTAAGAGCACACATGTATGAATTATGTACTCCTGACTAGCAGTTTTATAATAAGAGCATTTCTTTTGCTCTTTCAGTAGTTGATACAATACCGGATATATCGTTGTTATATTTGTATCTAGGTTTATCTTTTCTATAATTGCATCAAACTATAGTTGTAACAACAGTGATGTATATTAAAAGATTGTCCAAAAAAGTAAAGAAAGACACAATAGACAATCAGCCATAATTAAACCATCATTATTTATTTGCTTTTTGTAGGAAGATATGAACGTTGGAGGTAGATAGTTAAAAGTTTATATACTAAACTAAAACACATGTACAGTATCATATACAAATAATACAAATCAAAATGTCTTTTTCACAACTGTTACTCAGTGACTGTCAATTAACATTAAATAACCACTATAGTTTGAATATCCAGAGAGCATTGTGTCAAACTGATAAGAGTATACGAGAGAATAAAATCTACAATTGAACTATGTGTACATATTTCCTTAAAGATTACGGTTAGACATAATAATGATACATAAATACACACTAAACTAAAGCAATAGAAACCCTGAAAGAGAACATCTAAATAAAATCAAAATCAAAATAAAAGTTAAAAGTGAAAAATAAGATTTATAAAATAACCGTACTGGTACTCTGGAAATGTAAAAATAAGGTTTACTTTATAGTGAGAAATTAATTTTCATGTATTTTTTCATGTATTTTCATTGTTTTAACTTAACTCTGTAATTTATTGTTATTGTTATATGATCGATGTCAATTAAATTAATGAATCTTTAAATTGATTAACTTTTCTCTTTTTTTCTATTTTATTTTGTATTCTGTAAGTCTTTTTACTCTTCTACTTCCTTTTATTTACAAAGTAGTTGCTGTACATATACGGTAAGTAAGCGAACAATTACTTATTACAAACAAAATGGCCTTATCTTCAAAGGAATATAGAATTCTGGCCCTTTTAATCATTGATACCGTGTTTTTCCTATTGGAAATTATTATTGGTTGTATGGTTAATTCATTAGCATTAATTGCTGATTCTTTCCATATGTTAAATGATATAATTTCTTTAATGGTTGCGTTTTGGGCTGTTAATGTTGCTAAAACTAGATCAGCTGATGGTGAATATACTTATGGTTGGTTAAGAGCTGAAATTTTAGGTGCTTTAATTAATGCAGTTTTCTTAATTGCTTTATGTTTTACAATTTTCATTGAAGCAATTCAAAGATTACTTGATCCTCCAATTATTACTAATCCAAAATTAATTTTAATTGTTGGTACTTGTGGTTTAATTTCAAATATTGTTGGTTTATTCCTTTTCCATGAACATGGACATTCTCATGGTGGTGATAGTATTGGTGGTGGTCATTCACATTCTCATGGTGGTGCTCATGATGAAGAAAATTTATTGGATAATGAAGAATTTGAAAATGATCATGATCATGATCACGAACATAATCATAGTCATGAATACGGCCATGAACATTCACATGAAGAAAATCATCCTCAAAGAAAGAGAAGTAAATCAATTTATTCAAAACATGCAACTCAACTTAATGATCAAGAAGACACTCCATTATTAAATTCTACTTTTACCGACAGTGAAGATTTACGTCAAGTTATGCCACAATATGTTGTTGGTCAACTGGATTCAACTGATAAGAGGAAAAAGAAAACTGCTCATAATGCTAATCAAAAATCTCTGAATATGCAAGGTGTTTTCCTTCATGTTTTAGGTGATGCACTTGGTAATATCGGTGTTATGCTTACAGCAATTTTCATTTGGAAAACTGATTATACTTGGAAATATTATTTTGATCCAATAATTTCATTAGTTATAACTTGTATTATTTTCTCATCTGCATTACCATTATGTAAACGTTCATCAAGAATTTTATTACAAGGTACACCATCAACAATTGAAACTTCAGATGTTGTTAAAGATATTTTAGAAATTCCATCAGTTTTAAATGTTCATGATTTCCATATTTGGAATTTAACAGAACATGTTTTAATTGCTTCATTACATGCAGAATTAAGTTGTTCACCTGATAATTTTTTAAATGTTGCATCCGAAATTAAATTATGTTTACATGATTATGGTATTCACAGTGCAACTATTCAACCTGAATTTTCATCATTTTATGCAAAACAACATTTATTACCTCATACTTATTCATCACAAAGTTTATCACAGGATCATAATAATTCATCAAATTTAAATAGTAATTCATCATCAAATTCCAATGATAATTCAAATTCAAATGGAAGTACAAGTGCAACTTTTAATATTTCAAATACTCATGATCAATCATTACCAACTTCAAGTATTCATAGAAAACCTTCTCATGATATTCATTGTTTGATTGATGCAACTGCTCATTGTACTACCGCTGATTGTCTGAATTAAGTTCATTCATCATCATTACTTTGTTTCTTTTAATCTCTTTTTTTAATGAATTGTATTTTTTATACCTCATAATGTATTTACACATGTCATTTCCCAATGCATAACAAACAGAAACACTCAATCCTTCTTTTACTTAAGAACTTTTTTATGAATCTTCAAGGTTGTTACATTATCTATTTATTTATTTATTTATATAATACACCTTTTTTATATTAAAAATTTGAAGCTTTACACAAATCAATATAAAAGAAAAAAAATTAAAAAAACTACGTATTATTATCAATATCCTTACCATTCTAAGGTATCTGCCCAATTAACTTTCTTTTTACCATTATCATCATAAACAGTATTATGAGTTTCATTAACTCTAGCTCTTTTAAATGCTGTAGGAAAAGATTTAGTTATTGTAGTGTTATCATCATTGGAAAAATGGTTCTCCTTATCATGTGTATTACTATTATTATTGTTTTGAATATTTCTCTTATAGAATTGTTGCTTCTCTTGCAGTGAATAAAATCCTTTAAAACTGGTATCAATGTAATTGTTTGCTCTTATATTTTGAGTATTAGAGCTTTCACTGTTAAGAGCTCTTCTACGTTCTCCCAGTGTATTGAAAATAACTCTCTTTTCTTTATTAGCAATAATCTCATTATTAATATTATTATTAGCAAATGTAGTCGTTTGATTTATTTTAGTTGAAAATTCTAAATTATTGTTCTTTCTTATACTTAATTTATTCTTTGGTTTTTTGACATCGGTTCTTGCTCTAACACCTCTAATTATTGCACTTTTTCTAACACCATTAATATCAGGTGCAGCAGTTGGAATATTAACCAATTCTGTTGTTTTTTCAGGTATTGGTATACCTTCACTATTTTGAGAATTAATTTCAGTTGCATATTTAGTTGCATCCTCCAGTGATCCATCACTTGATTCAACTATTAAATTTAGTAAAGTTTTGGGTATTGGTTTAAAGGCAGATTTTAAATTTTCAGCAAATATATGATGATGTGGTAAACATTTACTATTATCTTGTTTAATTATAGTTTGTGTTGTTCCCTTAATTGAATTAAAATTTTCAGTTAATGTTTTATCAGATCCTTGTGATGATGTTGGACTGATATTTCTAGGAGAAAATGAATTATCAGAATATATTTTTAATGGTATTGAAGA
The DNA here is from genome assembly GCA_030565065.1 of Pichia cephalocereana. Classification (NCBI taxonomy): domain Eukaryota; kingdom Fungi; phylum Ascomycota; class Pichiomycetes; order Pichiales; family Pichiaceae; genus Pichia; species Pichia cephalocereana. The sequence continues at coordinate 9,309 of JAJMAS010000202.1, read as the reverse complement.
ATTGATATTAGTATTTAAATTGTCATTTTCTAATGGACTACTATGCCTACTATCAGATTTAGCGGAAATTGCACTATTTAATGGATCACATAAATATGGTATTTGAGAAGGTATGTTGAAAGAATGTTTTGAATCAAAATTGAAGGATACTTTAGATTTATTAGAGTTAATATTATTCATCTTTGCTTGATTAAAATATTTCAAATAATCATTTTCATTTTGACTGTGGTTGAATTTTATTTTATTATTATTCAAACTATTTTCATTAGTTTCAACATCTTTTGTACTATCTGAGCTTAAATCAAGTTCTAAATCATCATCCGATTCAATATCTGATTCCCAATGACTTGCACGAACAACACAATCAAGCTCTAAATCATCTAATAAATTTTGATCATCGACTCGAAGTAAATCAACTTTAACAGGATTAGAAAAATCAAGTAATGATTTATTAATTTGAGTACATTTATCAGGTATTGTTGGTTTTATTTGAAATGTAGAAGTAACTGAACGTAAATAAGATCCAAAATCAAATGCATTTGAGCTTATAGTTGGTAACATTGAGAAAATTGAAGTATTAGCATCAGAAGTAGGAATAGATTTTGTAGTTAATGATGATGAACCTATTTCAAAACTGAAAATACCTCTATTTTGAGGTTTTAGTTTAGAAGGGTCAATATTATCATTTGAATCTAATAAAGAGGGAGGCATTAATGATGGAGCAGAGAATAAATCTATTGTTTCATTATTATCCCCGTTTTGGAAATCGTCTAACAAACTAAATGTTGAATTTGATATTAATGATGTTGAGTTGTTGAAATTCTGATTATTATTTTTGTTTCTCTTAGTTGGAGACGTATTCGACTTTCTATTTGGTGGCGTCAGTTTAGGGATATTGATATTTGAGGATGAAATCTGTTCTAATGGTTTATCACCCAGGTAAGGTATATCCATTTTTATTTGTATTTAATAACTTATATTCGATAAATCTAGATTTGAACTTATATTTTAAAAGGTAGCTAAGTATTGATTCTTCAGAAATTCAATATAGATTTGTACAGATGAATATTAGAATAGATATGAAAATATTATAATCTATAATAGAATAAATGATGAGTCAATAAAATACAACTGTAAAATAATTTCTAATAAAAACAATAACAAGATAATAGTAGAAAATATATCAGAGATAACTTCTAAAGATACAAAAATCTGATATACAGTTAATACCTTTAATAATGATTGTTTTAATGAATTTAGTAAATTTGAATCAGTGAAAAAAGTTTATAATAAAAATCATCATGTTTACCTTTTTCCTAATTAGGTAATATTGATAATAATTCATGTTCATATTAATTACGTAATACCATAATATTATTAATTGAACCAATTTTAATTTTAGTATTTAAAAGTTGCCCTTTTTTCAATATTAATTTTATTATAATAGTAGTAGTAGTAAAGGAGAAAATTTAAATATTAGTGAAAATAGAGAAATAAATATTTTGGAATTGGATTTGCCCTTGGAAGTATAAAAGACCCCTTTTTCTGCTTTCCTTTTATTTGCCATTTCTTATTTGCTATTCCCTATTTCTTCTTATCTGCTTTCATCATTCTTTCTTTCCTTTCCTTTCTTCTTGCTTCTATTCTTTTATTAGGCAACAACATCTTTATTGTAAACCTTTTTTTAAAAAAAATATAATAAAAAATAAACATGTCTTACTTTGCTCAAACTGGTTCCGTTAGAGCCATTTCTAAAATGTTTGAATCAATCTCTGTACCAATGATCTTTACTAATGTAGAACCTTTATCTGGTGTTCCAGAAGAAAATGTTGAAACTGAAACTAAAGTTGATTCAACTTCTAATGTTGTTAGTAATGATGATATTAAAAATTCTAATGTAGATAATAATAACATTGGTAATTTGGATGAGAAATTGGATGAGCAATTGAAAACACAATCAAACACTACACTTGGTAATGACGCTAATAAAACACTTAAAAATAATGATAATGATAATGATAAAACTATCCCTTCTGAAACAAATGTTTATAAACATTTAAAAACTTATCCAATTGTTTATTCATGGGTTAAAGTTTTCCATTGGATTCCTGCTCCAAGAATTGTACGTCCAACTTTAATGAATATTGCTTATTCAAATAGTTTAAGACCTTATACAAGTTATGTCGATAATTATTTTGATAATCAACTTAAAAATTTAGATGAAGCTTTACCAATTGTTAAAACTTTAACAATGAGAGATATTAGAAATGTTATTTTAGATGATCCAATTAAAAATATTTCTGCAACAACTGGTAAAGCTTTAATGGATGTTGGTAATTTAACTCAAAGAGCAATTATTGAACCCTCTAGAGATGGTATTCATCAATTGAGAGATTTAAGAGGTGAATATATTTCATTTGTTGATAATCAACCAATTATTCGTTCTCATATAAATCCTCTAATTAAACAGATTAATATGAGACTGATTAATGATATTAATACTTTTTTGCCACTCAACACAGAATCTGAAAATATTCCAATTAGTTATGTAGATTTAGATGATCAATCAAATGAACTTGCATATACTTTCCAAATAATAAATATGGGATTATTAAGATCACGACCTGTGTTACAGCAAAGACTTCAAAATATTACTAAATCACCTCAAGTTGCTTCAAAACATATAGCTTCAATATATCAGGAATCGAAGGAAAACAGAGGAGAGGGTAGAATTATTGTTATAATAGCAACAATTGAAACAATTCGAAAACTTGTTGGTGAAGGATATACACTACTGTCAGCAAATGCATTTCTAAATTTCCTTGGAACACAACCTAATGAAAGTGAGAAATTATCGATAGCTGAAGAGATTATTGATTCTGTTGAAGATAAAGAAAATACTGAAAATGTTACTCTTTAGGTTGACAAGGAAACGGCTTAGTTTTTTTAATTAGAATAGATCTTTATAAAACTTTTCATAGAATTACAAAACTTTTACAACACTCAAACTAATAAAAGATCTGCTCTCGTAATAGCATTAATTATTTCCTATTGAGGAAATAATTGTGATTTCGCATTTTGTCAAAATTTCCTAAATTAACATGCTAAGAATATTTTGAATTATTGAATTTTCTCCTAATTACAATATTAATCATAGCCTAGCCATTAGAATATATAGAGTTCATTAACATCTATCCGAGGCAACTATACCCATCACTCATTCATGCCTGTTACATTAAAAGGAGTAGACAGTTTAGTTTCTCAAACAATTGATCGTATTAATGAATTTGGAGAAGATATCGGTGCTAATGATAGATACGAGGAAGCAATACAGGTTGTTCATACAGTTACTGGTATGGATAATCCAATAATACGTAAATGGAAATCTTTTTTTAAATTTATGGGAGAAATATCACATTCATTCAGAATATTCAATATTCCAATTGTTAATTATGGAATTTTATCAATTTTCGGTTATTTATTAGTTAAATTATCATTTAAATATCATCAATTATATACAAGATCTAGTATTCTGGCAACTATTTTCACTAATGTTGTGTTATATGGAATATCTGATACATGCGCACAGAGTATTACGATGTTTAATGAGAATAGAAGAAATGGAATACAAAGATTATCAAATAATAGGGTTAACCATATTGCACAGGTTAATCTGAGAGGTGGTAATGGATTTACTGATAATGATAGTAGATCATCATTTGACAATTCAAATATTTTTATAGATTATGGAGATGATGATGAAGGAGAGGCACTTAATGGAAGTAATGATGTGATTATTGATTTTGAAAATCTGGATGATTTTGAAAATGGATCTAATCATGTAACATTTTTCAACTTTAGAAGGTTTTTCGGATTCATTACATGGGGATTCATAATGGCATTTATTCAAGTTGTTTGGTATATGTTTTTAAATTCAATGTTCACAGATATGCCAGCAATTGTATCAGTTTTAGAGAGAGATTTAACTGATCAATTAATTTTTTCACCAATTTCATTAGCTTGTTTCTTTGCTTATACAACTATAATTATTGAAGGTAAAAGTAAGGATGAATATAAGGATAAAATGTATAAATTATACATAACTACATTAGCAATTAGTTTTTCAGTTTGGTTCCCAGTTCAATTTATTAATTTTTTAATAATGCCAAAGAAATTTCAAGTTCCATTTAGTTCAAGTGTTGGAGTTATGTGGAACTGTTTCCTTTCTTATAGAAATGCAAAGGCCAGTTCAGAGTAATGATCGGGGGAATACGGAGTTTAAAATGTTAAAACGTTAAAACGGGGCAATTGATTAATATTCCTTCTTTTTGGATTTATTTAAAGTTAGAAAGGTTTTTGCCCTTTCTATTGCTTGGAGTCTTTATTACTAGAATATACTTCTTATTGACAAGTTATATCTGTTGAATAATGGTTGTCGATTCAATTAATGTAGTCACTCCTCAGAGTGCAATGAATGGTGAAGATAAAATTAATGTAGATACCGTTGTTAACAAACCTATGGATGAACAAAATTATAATATCGGTATGTCAAGGGGAAGTGACAATTTTGAATTTGACACTGAAACTGATAATGAATTTGAATTTAAGCATGTATCAAATACTCAAGATCTTATTAATTCAAATCATTTTGATAATGAAAATAATCAGAAAAATGGTAATTTAATTGATAAATATCAAAATGAAATTAAATATAATGATCATAATCACAATCATAATCATAATCATGATAATGATCTTGATAATAATAATGTTGATGTTGAAACTTTAAATGATGCACATTCTGAAGATTTAAAATTCCAAAAATATCATTATAATTATGCATCTGCGATTGATGATATGGATTCAAATGATATTGGTTTAGTTTGTTTCCCAATTCAAAAAAGATTACAAGTTTATAAAAAAGGTTCTAATTTTACAATTTTATGTGTTGGTGAATCAGGTACTGGTAAATCATCATTTGTTAATACATTATTCAATTCTTTATTAATGGAAAATAAACAATCTTATCAAGAAGATTTTGAACAAAATCCAACAAAGACAACAAAAATTACTCATCATAAGATGGATTTAATTGAAGATGGTTTTAGAATGAGATTAAATGTAATTGATACACCAGGTTTTGGTGATTATATTGATAATAAATTTTGTTGGTATCCAATTACAAGATATATTGATGAACAATATAGAAGATTAGTTTATCAAGAGAGTCAACCTGATAGATCAAATTTAGTTCATAGTGAAGTTCATGCATGTCTTTATTTTATTGTACCATCGGCAATTGGATTATCAGCATTAGATATTGATGCAATGAGAAATTTATCAAGTAGAGTTAACTTAATTCCAATTATTAGTAAAGCAGATGGTTTCACAAGTGATGAATTATCAACATTCAAACAAAGAATTAGAAATACATTAAAGGAAGAAAATATTCCAATTTGTGAATTAATTGAAGAAAAAAGTAGAATTAGATCATTAATTAATGAAATGCCATTTGCAACAATTAATTCAATTGAATATCATGTTAATGAAGAAGGTAAAAATGTTCGTGGTAGAAAATATAATTGGGGTTTAAGTGAAGTTGAAAATCCTGAACATTGTGATTTCTTATTATTAAGAGATTTTTTAATTGAAAGTTATATGGGAGATTTAATTTCATCAACCGAAAGTTACTATGAAAATTATCGTAAAGATTTTATGAGGTATAGATTAGGTAAAGCAATCAGTTTAACAATTAATGAAGATGAAGTTGAAAAATTAGGTATTAAGGAATTCAATAAGGAAGTTATTGTACCAAGTAGTAGAGGTAGTTGGAAGAGTGTTACAAAGGATAATAGTCCATCACATCCAAGTTTAGATCATTTAATTGAAGAAAAGGACTCAATTGAAATTTTAGATTTATTAAATAGAATTTCAATTACTGATACTGAAAAGGAATTAGTTGAATTAAATCCATCATATTTAGAATTAGAAAAGCAAGTTAAGAAGAAATTTACAGGAGTTGTTCAAATGCAAAATCAAAAATTCAAAGATTGGAAGAGAACTTTATATGAGAAGCAAGATAAATTTAACAAAGATATTGAACAAGTTCATCAAAGAATGGTAATTTTACAAGAGACTGTCAAGTCAATGGATTATATGAAATAGGGAGTAAGATGAATTGTAGTAATAATGATATATAATAGATTGCTAGATAATGTGTAACTAATTTATAACCGATTAAATTAATAAATTAAAGAATAGTTTAAAGTAGTTTCCTAATACGGTAATTCCGCTTTAGGTAATAAATAACAAACTTTAAAATGCAAAAATCATGTAAAGTAGTTAAAAAATACGGATGTGACTGCGTAAGATAAGAATATGTCCCAAAAGGGTAAGTGACGCACAAAAAAAACCGTGCAAGTTAAGAAAAAGAAAAACTCTCGCCAAGTGCGGTGTGTGGGTGTCTAAGTAAAAAGGGGAAAAGTGGGAAGAAAAGTGAAAATTAATTGATTTTTTCAGAATTTGACTATAGTGAGGGTATTTTCAATAATTTTTCAATTTTGATATAATTTTATTATTGGGAAGTTATAATATCTTAATAATTATATTTTTTTAGAAGTTTCAGTAGGACAAGTACCCGTATCAACCATCAAATATGATTATTCCAAAGGCTGACAGAAGAGTTATTTTTGAAAACTTATTCAAAGGTATGTACATTTTAAAATATTAGAGCATATGAAAGACTGAACAATATGAAAATAAATTAATGAAAATTTAAAGTAGATTTAGATATATGATATATGCTATAATATAATGGAAGATTTGATATTATATGATATTAGATGTCGTGATAATTTTATGATACTATGCAGAATCAAGATGAATACTACAATTTTGAGAAATAATATTACGATATAGAAATATAGTGAATATTGAAGTAAACAATTAGTTAAATAAATTCACTGATTCATATGGATGAAGAATCTGAAAATGTTATAATGTAACTAATATATCATATACCCTAAGTCTTTTAACAATTCATTAAAATACATAAATTCAAAAAAACATAATACTAACATTAATATACCCCCCCTCATATTTTTTAACTTTATTATTACAGATGGTGTTTTAGTTGCAAAGAAAGATTTCGAAATCCAACACGATACTATTGATACTAAGAACTTATACGTTGTTAAGGCAATGCAATCCTTAACTTCAAAAGGTTTCGTCAAGACTCAATTCTCATGGCAATACTACTACTATACCTTAACTGATGAAGGTATTGAATACTTAAGAGAATTCTTAGGTGTCCCAGAAGGTGTTGTTCCAACTACTTTAATGGAACAAAAGATTCCTCAAAGAGAAAGACCACAAAGAAGAGAAGGTGCTCCAAGAAGAAGATACGATAACGATGAATACAGAAAGAGAGAAAGAGCTTAAATCTGTTGAAAAGTTATTTAATTTCATTCTTATTAAACTTTTATATTATATAAATTAAAGTATAATCATTAAACTTTGTTTTAGTAAAGTATTCAGTATTGTAATGTAATGTAAGAAAGAAGTTTTATTATGTTACTAACTAAATAACCATCTCGCTTAACGTGAAATTTGGTGATCTTTCTTTATTTTTATCATTATAAATTTATTAACATATAGAAGATTCAATATAGGTTTTTATCAACAAGTACCGTATATAATAGTGATAAATGTTTCACAGGAATAAAAATAAACCATTAGAACTGTCATTAGACGGTAGTAATTATGCTCCAGTATGTTATATTCACATTTTAACTAACTTAAATTCAGTATTACTAACATAATAAATAAAATCTATTTTAGGCACCAAGTCCCAAATCTATACAACCACAAGCTGCAACAGGTTCTAAAAAACAAGCCGGAAAGGTAGCTGAACCACATAACAATCATCATAATCATCATCCAAATCCTCAGAATGCTAATCATCAATCAAGAAGTTATCAAGGTGATTTATCAGCACAACAACTAGCATTTGCTTATAATCAGATAAATAGACCAATACCCGTACCTATTAACGAGAAACCTAAACCTACCATAATTAATAATTACTACTATGTTCAAAATCCTTCAATCTCACCAAATATGCCAAATATGCCAAATATGCCA